>JAFMTC010000316.1:375251-387266 GCA_018845635.1 Nicrophorus orbicollis
ATACGCGTATCGATGAAGACTTTTAAATTGAAATTAATTAACTGGTTTATTAATAATAAAATGCTGTTGCTGTTTTTATGATTATTTTTATTATCTTTTAATGTATACAGATAATCTGTCATTTTTTTATATAACAATATTTAAATGTTTAAAAAAACTACTCAAATTGCATGTTAAACAACTTTGATTAATAATAAGTTTTTTTTTACAATTTGAGTAGTTTATTAAAATACTACTATAGTTGCACAATCAAGAAATGGATATAAATCATATTTGGATTCCAATCAATATATTGTAAAAATATATAGCAGTCAAATATTGTATAAACTAAAAAAAATGGTACTTATCATTATAATTGTGTTTAACGATTTAAAAATATTTTAGGCAGCTATATTTTTATTACCATATTTCCAAGGGCAAGATGCAACTTCATTTCGGGGACTAAAATGTATAAAGAAAAACAGTTTCTAAACCAAATTACTTTCGAAAAGGGTGCGCCTTATAACCCAGGTTGGTTGTTGCAAAGTTCACTTCAACTTTTGTAGAAGATGTGTAAGATGGTAAGTTGATTAATACATGATTTTTATTATGTGGGTTGACATATGTTTCCATTTCAAAGTTATGTACATAGAAACATTATTGAACCTCGAAAAATATTTTTCACATTAGATTAACTTTTTAATATTGAGCATTTTTTTAATTGTAATGATTTTGTAAAAATAATAGTTTAATATTAGTTAATATTTTATTCAGAGAAGCGCAAAATCGTGACATATCAAAAAATGGGGTTGGTTGTCACATCAGTCTAGATTAGTAATCGTTGATTATATGCTGCGAGCTATTGAATTTCTAATACATTATCGAATATTAAGTAGATTGTAAAATGCAGTATTTTGAATTAAAGTAAGTGGCACATTAACTTTGTGGGTCTATTTCCATTGGCCGAAACTCACATTCCCGACGCTAGAATTCCCGACATCCGTTATCCCAACAGTATTGAATTCCCGACATTCGTTATCCCAACTGTATCGAATTCTCGACATCCATTATCCCGATTATATCGAATTCCCGACATCTGTTATCCCGAGTATATCGAATTCCCGACTGTATGGAATTCCTGATAGCCATTATCCCAACTATATCGATTTCCCGACATCCTTTATCCCGACAGTATAAAATTCCCGACATCCATTAATCCGTATGTATCGAATTCCTAACAAAAAAATTATTGGATTTTGAAAATTGAAGTGGAACGAGTCTTCGAGCCAAGTTTACATTCTTCAAGAAGTTTCCAAATATTTTGAAGAAGGGGTTTAAAGAAAGTTATGTGAATATTGAGAAGATTATTGAAAAAGATAAAATAATGAATTTAATGGTATGTCCATTAAATTCGTTTGTTAATTACTTTATTTGTTAATTGATGTTCCCTTAATTTTAATCTTTATATAGTTATCTTATTTTGCTCATCATTTAAGATTCTTATTTAGACTAATTTAGTTGTCACTATTTAGCAACTCCGTAGCACTTCAATATTTAAAATCCAATAAAATGTTCGGGATATCGAATGTCGGGAATTCGAGAGTCAGGAATATGATTAACGGGAATTCGAATGTAGGGACTTTGAGCGGGACCGGAACTTTGTATACCAGACTCCAAACACAGATATTTGTAATAACTGTCATGTATTTAAATTCACTACAGCTATGCAATAAAATTTACATTTATTTTGTAAATATTGTCAATCTACGTAGTTTTGTATTTAGGGCATATACCATAAATATAAACGTTTCGAATGGGATAATCATTATTTAATTTTAAAAAGTAGAATATTTGTGACATCTAACCCCTAAAAATAAGGTATTTTATAGATATAACTGAACTGTTACTTGATAATGAATCAATTTTTAACAGTTCAGTAAGTCATTGATAATTTATGCAATTTCTTTTAAATTTATGAAAAAAAATAACCAAATCATAAAAAAGTTTTTAAAAAATAGGTATATTTAACACTATATAGACTTACATGACTAAATTAAGTGACATAATGCAAGACGAAAACTTTTTCCTTTATTATTTTAAATTATGAAAATTTATATATTGTCTAAATTTATTAGGTTTACAAGTTATTCCAGGTTTAAACTTAATTTATTCGAGTTTAAAATCTTACATGATAAAATTCATAATTCTATTAAAATGATCGGAATCTCATTATAATATGTGGAGTTTTTCTTTGAACATCTATATTCAATACATACTTTAACTTTAATCTTCTAGTAATTAATTATAAAGAAAATGAAAGAGAACCAAAAACATTTAGGAAATGTAAGTATTTTAATATCTGATTTATAAATGAAAAAATATATATTAACGGAATAGATTTTGCATTTCAGTTAGATATTTTTTAAATGTTTCAATCCTTAATTAAAATATCATTTTTATTATATCAATTAATTACAAGCATTTCATAGTTTCAAAACGTATGTATGACATATGCCCTTTATAAAATTAAGAGAAATACACAAACAGCTGTTAAAGTATATTAAATACGATTATAAATAAATATTGAAAGATGGAAAAGGTCTTCCGAAAATAATTCCTCAATCAATTACGATTAAAACCATTAATAATGTAGGATTGCCAAATTGCATTTGGTTTCCGTTTTGCAATATACGAGGGATTAGAAAAGGAAATGAATAAAAAAGACATTATGTATGAACGCAGGTTTGGGGAGGGGGATCCCCCGGCGCGCATTGTATATAGATTTGCTTAAAGAATTAGAGCCGAAAATTGAAAGGGGGATGGAAACATTAACAATAATTTATCGGATGAAATATCCATGCTCACGCATTTACACACGAAGGAGAAAATCCATTTCATGGAGAGTGGCTCGTAAATCTGTTTCACATAGTTTTTTTCTATATGCACATTTCGGTGGAAGCCATTAAATTACCCCTGCCACGATTTTTAACGATCGCAAGAACATATGGAGCGTAGTTACAGATTTTTTTCATATATAAATTCGGATGATGCCAGGAATCGCCCCACTCATTCATCCCCACAAACGCTCTTATTGCGCGGCTCAATTACTTCCACTCGGCTTTTTTGTTCGTTTTTGATTCGTAATCGCGCTTAACGCCTTTTGCACCAAATCCTTTCACAATATCGCATCTTGTGCAAGAAGAAAACCCACCGGAATCCACTCCTACAGTTTGTGTCGACACGAAAAACTCATTACATCTATAAAATTGCTACGGGTGGGTAGGACGAGGTGCATTAGAGATAAAAAAGAAAGCTTGTTAATATTCATCAAACTATAATTTTAATAGCGATAAGCATCACTCGTTACTGGTACGGTGCATTCTCCTTTTTTATATATGACCAGATTCATTTTTTTTGCTTATTTCCACATTTTTCGCATAACTGACCCAAGGATATGCACATGTTAATAGATTCCTTATTGCAAATCAGCCATTTAATGTATTTAATTGTAAACCAATATGTTCATTTAATCGTCTTTACGTACTAATGATGACTTGATACTTCCGGGTGCTAAGAACTTTTCCAAAGAATGTACTTTCACTCGTTTTTATGTAACTAGAAAGGTGAAAATGAAAGAAAATATTTTCGTTATAGGTGATTATTTGCAATTAGCTTCTTTTAATATAGTTCAAAAATGTTAGTCAATCCATGTAATATGAAATATGTGATCTCCATTGCACGATCATCTTTCACTGCTTACGAAAGTAGAGCAATTTCTATAATGAATTTTACAATTCTTAATTGGATTTCAAACAATCAATATACAATATTTGATAGCTGTCGAGTATTGTATGATCTTTTAAAATCACTATACATGTTTAATTATATTTGTCAATCCATTAAGATATAAATATATCACAAAATATTTTTTTTAAATATAAATTATATTAATTATAAATTTCAATAAAAAAAGTTAAAGTAAAAAGTTTTGCAATGTAGTGTTTCTCTAATAGTTCTTTGGTAAATGATGATATAATATTTATCTAGTAGATCGGAAGCAATTTGTAAGTTTTGTTGAAGTCGTTAACCAGAAAAACAAATGTAATAGATTTTTCAACTTTCAACAGTCTTACAACTGTTACATATTTGCGTACATATGTATAATTTTAAATTTAAGTGTTTTATGTTGAACAAGACTTAAGTATGAAAAAGTACATATAATATTAAAATTGGATCACAAGTTTTCAATGAAAACAACGTTATTAAATAAGTATTGTTCGGAAATGTCGATCTATGTGATACGGGACTAATCGAGGTAAATAGATAGACATTGATAGCTCTGTAGCCTAGTTGGTATATAATATAGATGATTATTATTATTTGATAGATCAAATTAAGGAAAAAATGTATTTATGTACGGAAAAATTTTGATAAAAAAATTAAAACAATATGATTTGTATAAAATATGGTTTGTTTTGAAAACAAATCCGGATTAATTGAAGCCAATCCTTCATGCACCCTGTACCAATACCTGTTGTCCTTACAATTATGTTCATCCTTCCAGTGGCTGCTTTTTTTCATATGTAATTTAATCTAGTTTGTTCATCTAGTTTCTTCTTTTCTTTGTCATTATTTATACTTTTTCATTCATCACATTCACGGGCGGAAAGACCAAGGTAAATAGCTTTTTGGTCAGGTTTTGTTGGTTATTATTATTATGTTTATATACAATTATGATTTTTTAATTACTTTGCTTAGGTATTTATTATATATATTTGGAATATTTTGTATATAATAAATTATATTATTGCAGACGAAAATTGATTAAATAAAAATGTACAATGTAACGTTTTATGTCAAATAATAAAATAAAAATAATATTAACCTATACTAAAACGCAAAGAACGTGTTGAATCAACTGTAACTAATAAAGAGAAGATTCAGTTAATAGTGTTGGGGTAAGAGCAAATGCAATTAGTTTAGTCAATATTGTATGAAATGTATTGACGATGCATTTCCTCACGTTTCGCAAAGAAAACGTCTCGAGCCGACGAGTAATATCGAAGCATGACTATAAATTCTTTACGCATAATATATTTTCAGCACCAAAGTAACTTGCAAATGCATCAAAGCATATCATACTAAAATTAGTTTATGTATACCGACTCATTATAACAACGTTGCGAAACCGTCTAACGACTGCTAATTGGGAAAAAAAAATGTTTGTACAGGAAAATTTAACGCATTCAGTAAACTGCACTAATCACTGTGCTAAATTACGTATTGAAAAATCCATTATATAACGCACAGGTGCAGATGTACCTGTGTTATTAAATTCACAAACACTATTTTTTTAAAAGTATCATAACTGCGAAGCTATTTATTTTAAAAAAAGTATACTTTTAACAAATAATACATTTGTAGGTAGGTAAAAGTGACTGAAAATGATTTCGTTTCTAATTTACCGCATGATTAGATCAAATTTTGTTACTGGAGTAGTTGCAATTTAGTAAACGAAGTAATAAATTTAAATAATAAATATTTAACTTTGACAAATGTTAGATTTTGAAAAGTTCATTTTGATTTGACCAACTGATAAAATTGTTAAAAATTTGCGATTTGAAAAGTATTTTTGAAATCCTATTTATTAACTATTGAAAAATGTTGATGAAATACTGAATTAAATTTAATAAAATGAAGCTTATAATAAACACTTATAAGTAAGGAAATCTTGTGAATGGGATAAGATACAAAAATTGCCTCCTCATTTCATGAAATCAGTAAACTGTGCAAAATTCGAAATTATCAATTTGTTACCAAAGTAATGCACAGTACGTATAGGGTAATAGATTGTATAATTTAATGATAACACTTTATTATTTTCCCGATGAAAATCCCGAAAATCGAAATCCCGACATTTGAAAATCCCGAAAACAATAATCCGGACTTTATCAAAATCCCTAAAACTATACAGTAACAGTATCGAAATCCCAGAAACCGTAATCCCGACAGTATTAGATCCCGAAAATCATAATCCTGAGTAATGATAAATCGACAGTATTAAAATTCTGATAATCATTATCTCGAAAATTTTAGAGGATTTTAGATGTTTGTGCGTAACAATGTTTGTAAATAGTAACAACACTGTACGCTATAAACTGTTTAAAATTGATCTTCCGGTACCATCTTCCATTTTATTACTGACGTGATATGGTTTTAGGGATTTCGATACTGTCAGGATTATGATTTCGGGATTTTGTTATAGACCCATACTGAACATTTATTTTACAAATTAAATCAATACAACTAACTAAATTGAATAAAAAATTAGGGGTAAATTGGTATACGTCTGCTTTAGAATACGTCCAATTAGGAATACGTCCTTTTTAGACGAAACAAATTTTGCTCAGTACGACTTTTGTTTGGTGTATGACATAATTCAATTATATGCGTTTTTTTATATAATGTTGTTATAATATAACATTATATAATGTCACATTTTAGAGAAGAGTGTCTGAAAGTTTTTGGATAGATTTTTAATAAAAGTTGCTGAACCTAGTGAAAAGCATCAGTTTCCACCAATAAAAAAAAACAGAATGGGACTATTCTTTCCAGAATAGTTTGATTTAATACTGTTATAATTTAAATAATATAACACAATATAACAAACATCTACAGTAAAATTTTATTAATGTTAATGTATATACCATTTCAAGAGGTTTTTTTTACATAAGAACAGATTAATCAGTTTTATATTATTTCGTATGTTAAAGGATGGTTTGTTATACGTCCAATTCGGTATATGATCAAACACCAGGAACGGACTAAAGTCATATATCGAGGTTTCACTGTATAATACACACTTTTATCAAATTGACGTCTTGCGTTCTTTTTTTTTGCTATTGATCAACGAATCAGCTTATTTTTCAAAAATATATTTTAAAATAATAATTCGATTGTATCAGTATGGGTCTATTAATTTTTTCCTCGAAAAAAAAATATATAATCGATAATATGGCATCTTTTAGGTCATCCCATTAAAATTTTCTACGAAGAGGGCGGTCGCACAGGTATTTTCAGCAGTTTACAGTCATTAAAAAAAAATAGTAACATACACACCACCGCCGTTCGAGATCTAAGGGTACGATAATACTGTGCCCTTCATTCTCCAGTGTGCTTTTTTTGTGTTATTTTCCCCACAGTTTCTGTTTTATGTTTTTCGTCTGCGCCACGAAATATTTCTCTTTTGCCGCGAGTCAACAGTCTTGAACTCTTTAAAATGTCATTCGTCGCATGAATATCTCTCTTCACAGAAAGATCGCGATATCAGATTGCCGAGCGCAGTTACTCCTTTTCTTTGAATGTAATCGCCCTTCTTAAAAATAGAAATAAACCGGAGAGAAACGAGAAGAGAATCGAGAAGCGAATGAGAAAAATAATGGACTGGGGTAATGGAAGGGGACGTGTGTCTGCACGCGAACGTGTGAAAGTAAAACGACGCTAAACAACAATATGATTTGTATAAAATTAAGCGTCGCCAAATGACAAAAACATAAAAGAAAATAAAAGGGTTTTTAGCTCATTTATCTGCAATCTGGAGGAGACGCAAATTGTGCATAACTAATGATACTGTGGCTGTTGTGTTTGCAGAACCGCTTAGTTGTGATTTACTACCGTTCGTAGTAACCATTGAGGAACGAATCGCTAAAGAGAAATATTGCGCAAACAGTGGCTCAAAAGCAATAAAAAATTACGAAACAAAAAGTAAAAGAAAGAGTGGAGAAGATATGCATTTGCTTAGTAGAAAATGCAGGTGCGCGTTTTACGCTGAAACAACTCATTTTCAAATGGTTCTCGCAGTTGTCGAGAAAAAGTGTCAGGAATTTCTGATATAACTTATTACATAATTATTTCCCGTGTTGCCCCCGGGAAAAACGAATTATCGTGTTTCATTCGAAAGTTATGTATTTACTACTTTGGAAAATAAATTTCCTTTTATGCTGCGGCATACGCAATTTATTTCGGTTTTATCGTATACAAATACGTAACGATATTCAACTAATTGCAGTAATTACAAGAATATGATCATAAAGACTGCTTTACAAAAAGTAGAAACTTAAATTATTATAGGACTTGTCGCAGTACGGTATATTTTCATTTCTGCTTATTTCATTTTACTAAAAATCTGCTGTGGATGTTATAATCATGTGAAATTTTAGAAAGTGATTATATTTTGTAACATATAAATATTTACAAATAATAATCGAATTAGAAGCAAATACAAACAAAAACTTTAAAACAATGCAATTAATTAACTTTGTAATTAGTAATATTTGGTTAATGTCAGTTTGACATTTTAAATTCAATACTGTTACTATAGCTACAATTGTTTAAATCATTCAGAAAAAACAGTTATGTTGAATGATATAAATATTTTTAAAATATTTTATAAACTTAACACATCCTCTTGAGGATCGGGAAAAATATGAGTAATATCTTATGAATTGGCAGAAATCCGAGGCATAATTTGAGATCCGGTTAAAATAGAAATATAAAGTACATTGATTATATACAATATAATTTTATTTTGACCAGCTTCCATCAACAGGTTGAAGACTTTTTGATAAACATAGTGAAGATTTAATATATGTTTTATATTATTATATACATCTAATAAAATATTGTAAATATTTAACTTTGAAATGTCAACGTATTTCATCAAATTAATTGATTTAACATTACACCCATTACGGCCTAGATACGTTCCACGAAACTTGGCCGTAAAGCGAAAAGCCGTATAACGAATCGATTATTGCGCTTGCGCAATACATCGACATGTACATACATCGACATCGAAAAAAGGTTTTTTGCCGTTATAGCGAAACATTTTAACCGTAAATTGAGAATGTGCCTTAATTGAAGAGGGCCGTTATAGCGAAATGCCGTATAAAGAGCGGCCGTGTAGCGAGGTATGGGTGTATATACATTGATTTGTTATAATTAAAATTGTTTTAGTTAATTATATTATACGATTTTTCTGATTATTAGTTTTTCATAGATGTTTCGTTTGAAAATTAATTTCTTATAAAGAATTGATTACTTAAAACTATTTAATCTCAGTACTCTGTTGTATCCATCTTTGTAAATGAAGATTCAAAGTTTTCTGAGGAGATCCTATAGATTTTATAGGTCATAAAATTTCTCACTTTAACGTACTAACTGCTATTTCATATAACTTTAAAAACATATAATAATTTAAACCACACATAAAAAATAATAATTAAAACCATTTTAATTACTTTCTAATAATTCCTCAGCTATTAAAGAAGGAAAAAATAATAAAAAGGCATATTATTATAAATAACATAAACATAATAAAACAAATTCAGTTACATCTAACAATAAATAATAAGAAATAACATATTTCGAATGCTTATTATATACATTTTATAATTATTAAAGTCAATTATCTTAAAGTGTTTAAATTAACGGGTTTCTCAGATTGGAAAACGTAAAATAACATAACTCTTCGGCAAACGATTTTTGCACCTCGATTGCAGCATTCCCTGTAACAATCGAAGAATTAGCTGCCGTTTGTCTATCTTGCTTTCATTTCCATCCCATTTCGAATTGAGAAAGCGTTAGGAAATAAATAACCTTTACAATCGCAGCTTCTAATTGGAAATTAAGATTAATAACACAGTCGGCTCTTGCGTTGCATTGTATGTCGGAGTTGCTGTTAATCTTCTTGTTTCTTTGCTGATAGCCGTTATTGGAGTCTCCTTAGTTGTAAAATTTATATTATTTTATACGCTTTATTTGGATTTTCTATTGCGAAAGTTCTATTGCTCAAGGTGTTAAACTTATAAACGAATGTAATCTGAGACACAGCTAAAGGGTAACAATCATGTAATTAATTTATCTTTAAGAAATGACCTGTTAAAATAAGTGTATTAACATGACTGCAGTTGTTTGATGGTTATTAATATTAGTATAATGGAATTGCTGATAATATATTTGTTTTGAATATAATTATCTGTTTATGAATGATTAATTTGTTTATTGTATTTGTTTGATATATATAAGTATTATTATCATTATAAGTATTAATTTATATTTTATATATTTGCTATTATATTCCTTTAACTATATTTTTTTACTTAAATTTTATAATTTACAAAAAGTAAATCTAGATCCATTTTTTTCAGTTTATATTTATTTCATGAAAGATATTAATATAGAAAATAATTTACAAATATTTCTATTTAAAATCAATAATATAAAAAATATTGAGTACTTTCTTATGCAAAAGAAAATGAAAAAAACTAAATCAAATTACGCTTGAACGTAATTTTATATATTCATTTTTGTTCCCCTGAAGTCAAAGTTTAGTTTAATGAAGTGATTTCGTGAAACTAGTGGTTAATCTGACTATATATTGATAATTATGCAGAAAAATATAATATTACAAAACTATTATTATAACATTTATCATAGAAAATACGAACTGAAAAAATGCAAATACACAGAAAACGCAAAACTATTTTCATATATTAATTAATATATTATACTAAATAAAATGATTATATAAATTGATTTAACTTTTATTTTTTATGAAGGAAGGAAATCTAATGAATAAGACTTTTATAATTATGATTTTGTTTTAGTTGCAAAACTGTTTACTATTATTTGTACTTTCCTTATTTTATTAATATTATTGCTTGATATAAATCATGTGAATGCATTACAATTGGTAATTTATGAACATCTGTTCTCATGTTTTAATTAGGTTATCGAAAGAGTTGACGAAAATACGATTAATCATTCTCCTATTTGAAAACAATATCTTGCTTACATATTGGGTGATTTTAATTGGAGACTCATTGTTCAATAAATAAGGTCTGTATTATACAAACTTTTAATTAGATTTTGCATTATTTTCTAAAGAATTAGCATATAATTTAGAAATAAAATAAACGTTTCATTGAGCGGATCTTTCTAAACATGGCATTCGTCATTTCCATTTAATTCCTTTGCAAGAAGCGACAATAGGCGGAAGATAATCTGGTTGAGCCCACGCAATTTCGATCGATTCGATATGCGCGCTATATAATTGCGAAATTAATTCGATTTCATCATTTTCCTGCCTTATAATCGCGGCTAAATACAATGGAAACAAATGAATCATGTTACGTGCGCACCGGGTGTATTTCAATTATTTAACGAAGACAATGTAGGATAAATGCGATAATACGATAATTCCGAACAATTTTGCGTTCACGGCACGGAATTGCTTTCCAACAATTATACTCATTAGGAACTGCCTATATCGGCATCGGATTTGCAAATTGCCGGTAGAAAGGGAATTTTGTAATTGCATCGCAGTTCGGCATTCCTGGTGCGAACGGTGAATGCAAATTCACTAACGGCCACACCAACATCCTACTGTTTTCATGTATCTGTCAAACAATGATATAATAAGTCCGGTATTCATAGAATATCATACTATAATTTTATAATCAAATATTTCTATTCCTTTTTTTTTTCTTGATTAATTTATATGCCCATCACATTTAACTATGTCAAGAATTAATACATTGTTGTGTTCCAGGGATGGTAGTTACGTCGTTGTGAAATCTTTAAGAGGTTTATAAATATCAAATGCGAATATTCTAAGTAGTTTTATTGTGAGTGTTTTTATAGAAAAGTCAACTATAGAATTATTTTATTAACTAATAGTTACATTCTTCTCTTAAATTACTAGTTAGCTGTCCTAGCTAAGATTGTACTTCGAAGATTTTTCTCAAATATTCAGACTAAATGACTATCGTTCAAAGAATAACTACTCAAGAGTAAAGTCTAAAAAAACTGTCTTATAACTATTAGTTTTCTCAGTGAGTGGAAAGTTACCCACTTTGATGCGTCAATACTAATCCTAACAATGTGTAGTAATAAAAATAGTCACAACAGGGTGCTAAAAGAGTCTGTTGTCTTATCATTACAGCGGTTTAAGATAACCGGTACCGGAAACAACAA
>JAFMTC010000316.1:405442-422098 GCA_018845635.1 Nicrophorus orbicollis
ATTGTAAATTGTTGATATGAATAAGATGCGTTGCATAAGAATTAATTGATGTTCAAAATAAATGACCGATGCTAACTGTTTCGAAAAGAGTTGAAAATACATAAATGTTATCTGCGTGCAAGACAATAAAACCGAAAGAAAATAATAATTAATTTACATTATTAATGAGCCAATGCAGAAACCGGGAAAGGTCATCATTTTAGTAATCGCAGCCGCTGACCCACAAATTTATTACGAATACAACTGGTGTATGTTTTTCATATTGAATCTATTGCAACGAGGATATTATCTAATATTTTCTGAAAATCTGTGCTTAAACGGTCATTGTTCTTCAATTTACAAATCTATTATGCATTTTTTAATTATATAATGGTCAAGTGCTAATTATAATGTATAGTAGGATAATGAGCTGATATATGAACCAATTTGGTATAAAAGACAATGAAGTGCTCGAGTATATCTATTTATAAAGCACTTTATTCTATATTTGGATAAATTATCGCCAAATAAAGAATGAGCAAACATTTTCTTAAAGTAAGTTATTGAATTTTGGTGAGTTGAAAAACAGGACGAACCATTTTGTATTAAGAACATTTAAGATAAATTGTTGATGAAGTTATGGTGTAAACACGTTTTCAAGTTAAAGTCAATGGAAGAGTCCAAAAGTAAATAGGAGAGTTGTAACGCGGATTAATTTGTAATTTGTAAAATCACTTAAGTTAATATTATTTTTTTCATAAATAATGTACACTTTAATTTCAATCTATGTTACGTGTCGGATATAAATCAAGTTTAGTACGTGTGTATATGATGAAACTAGTTTCTTTCAAGTGGAGAAGAAAAAATGTATGGTAAGAGTAATAATATAATGAGCTGTACCTTCGACAAAGTCCAATTGAACCGTGGAAGTGTGTGGGTCTTGTGTAACTGGTAGCAGTGAGCGTGGGAATAAATCACTTTTAATTAGTTTAGTCTCTGATTGATCCAGATCGGATTCGTATCGCGTGTCTTCCCTGTATGAGTCTTCGTCGTATCTGGAAGGACAAGAGATGTTGGAATCGCGCCACCCGCCACCTGGTCGTGTTGGACGCGCACTGAAGAAAAAAGCCGGACTCTCGCGCTGAGGAGTCACATGGCGAGACAAGGCTGTCTCGTGGTGGGGGCGATGCGAATAGGTAGAAGAGATGCATTGAAGAATGCACAGACCGAATCAGGCATCATCATCATCATACATGCTCTACTCTACTGCAGACTGCTCACTCTACTCGTTACCATAGACACGCCGATAGACAACAATGTACCAGTAGATGAGTGTCTGCACCTCGAGCAAACCGCATTCATCTTTCAACCTAATTCTACTTAACGAAACGATGATAAATACATTCGTTCGCTAATTGAGAATTCTTTATGTACATTAATTATCCAACGAATTGTTGATCCCGTTGGCCTTTCGACGCTTAAATCGGTAAATATTTATACCGAAAACGAGTTGTTAATCCCGAGGTGATTTTACATAAAATTTGTAATCTGTTCAGACCAATGGTACTGGCATTACGTTTACTCAAATTAAAAGGAATCTAAATCAACACAAACATTGTTTCGCAACTACGTCATGAATAGAAATAAATAACACAACAATCCTGTTAAAACCCAAATGATCTCTTGAATTAATAATGGTTCATAATTGTATCATCTTGAATATTGAACTAATAGGGAACCATTATAGATTCTAGTGATTTCTCAGAACTTTGTTATCAAATTCAGTGCTTGTCGCGTTATGACAACGTCTCTACATTACATCTCAAAAGGAATAAGTGCAGCCCTCTTAATGACTATATTCTTATGACAAGTGGCGGATTGAGGATACTGTGGGCTTTTGTCTATATCATATTTAGGGGTCCACACAAATGTTGGTTATAGTCTAAACTCTTAGGCCTTATTGTATATTATTTTTGTCTCAAAAAGAAACATTAGTTTACAATTTAGATTTTTTAAATTTTTTATTTTTTATTTATAATTGTTGGCATTTCATAGCAGGTTGCATTATCCATAGTGCTTAGAATTCATGACTTTTTTTAGGACCAACTACTTATAGTTTTTGAGACCCATGACAAAATATATTTTTTTAAATTCATTTATTTCTAAAAAACTTATTTACATTTTAATTATTACAGTTGACTTGATGTTCCTCCTCTTTAGTCCTTTGGGCAATCCTAGGAACTAGTATTGGGAGGGAACTTTGTTGATATAGTTTTCATTTCTCTAGTGCTCGTTTAATTTTTGTCAACTTGTCTTTGCCCGGTTTTTCTTTTGTATCATTATTTATTTCTTGTTGTGCATCCATTATAATATCCACTATTTCGTCTGTTCCTCTGTTCTCTGCAATAGCCAAGTCCTTCATATGTAGATGTAATATATTGCCCGAGGAAGCCACAGTCACATGTAATTTAAACTGTAATTCAAAAAACACATATATTGTTGTTATAAAGTAAGAGGTGCAAGTGATAGAAATAATACCTAGAGCCTAAGACAACAAATGCCGCACTCATTACCTCACTTTCTAGATAATAATAGATACATTTTATTG
The DNA here is from genome assembly GCA_018845635.1 of Nicrophorus orbicollis. NCBI lineage: Eukaryota > Metazoa > Arthropoda > Insecta > Coleoptera > Silphidae > Nicrophorus > Nicrophorus orbicollis. Next base: position 408,030 of record JAFMTC010000316.1, read on the forward strand.
GAACCAATTGTATTAAGTTTGGTTACGCTTTACAGCTTTAACTTGGTCAGAGTTTTTATATGAAATTTTCGATGATATTTACACAGTTTTTTTTTAAATTTTCAACTTCTTCGAAAATATTCTTATTAATATTTCTACTTAAACAAAAATGAGACAAACCGGTTGACTCATTGCTTTAATTAATAGTGTTTGCATATTTCTTTAGATTCAGTTGCATTTTAATTTGTCTGAATGTCAATAAAATATTTCCAAATACAATTTATAAATTCTAATAAATGAAAAGTATCAATTTAAATGATTTCTATTTATATTTCTTAATGATTTCTATATATAAAGTTTTAAAATTTTCTATAAATAAATATTTCAAGCTAATATAATCACTGAAATGAGTTATATAAAAGTGTTTTTATACAATTCGTTGATTTTTTTAAAGAATTCATGTAAATATGTAAATAATTAATATAGAAATTCAAAAGATTTTGAATAATTGTAGTTCTCTGATTTATTGAACTTGGATTTACCGAAGATTTATCTTCAATAAATTTTTATTTAGATCAGAAGGTGCACAAACAATTTTTATTATTTAATTACCCTCAAGAGTTTTGTGGAAATCATCTAATCAAAAAATATATATTTATGAGGAATATCCCATTTGACGATTTTTCCCAATTCTGGAAAAAATGAAAACTTTGCCTTTATTATACAATTTATATAAATTAAATAATATTTCTAAGTTTCTAAAAATGACTAGATAAATAGTATTGAAATCAATATAAAGGCAATACTAAATAAATAAATATTTTTATTTTGTTAAAATATCTTATAAAACTTTTGTTTTCAAAAATGCGTTTGATTTATTGTCTTCATAAGTAACTGTTTTTTGTTGAGATTTCACTGATATTCTTGCTGAAATGTCAAGTTCCTCGTATCTGATTTTGTGCGAAGTGCAAGCATTTTATTTGATTACTCAACAACACATAACGTTTCACGATCTTTCAACGTCTCATGCTTATCCACAATACCCGGAAACTATTAAAGTTGCGCGCATCCATTGAAAAAGGGTCCATTGTCAAGAAATAAAATAAAATGTTCAATCAGATCTTTATTTTTGTAAAGTACTTAATGTTAATGACAATATTTTTTTTATTTATATAATTTAATATATACATACAAATATTAATTTGTATTACAACAATAATTACAAAAAACTTAATAAAATAATTAAAATATATGTATTTCTATAAAGGGCTATTAACCATAGGTCTTTTTACCCTAAAATGTTAATTTATATTTTATTTAAACAATTTCATAGACCACAACTTAGTCCAAAGGACTATTAATTATGTTTTTTTTAGGCCATAATAATCTATATCTACATTATATATTAAATTAAATCAATGTCGTGCATTAGTAAAAATGTTAAACCAAAAATTTTACAAACCGAATGATACTGAAAGTTATTACAGAACTTTATATAGATGGCTATAGAAATAAAAATTGTCGGTTTTCAAATTGTTGTCTAACTTTCATTAATGCATGTGCTTATTACAGTTTTGATTTTCAGAATCACCTTGTTATGAGATATGCAATAATAGTAACTTATTTTCTTGTTATCAAGTAAACATTTTACATAGAACTGATTTTACAGTAATATATATTTAACACAAATAAAAAAATAATAATTAAAATAAATCTTTAAAACATAAATATTATGTATAATTGTATCACTTCTATTTAGTAGCTCAATAGTTTTACTAATCTATGTAAAGCATGTTGTAATGAATGTTGTGCGACTTGTGTTAGTGACTCTCTTTGATTGATTGGTTGATTGATATTAATAGGTTCACTTTTGTTTCTATATACTGGTATTTTCTTATCATGTTTTGAAATGAATAATAAAAAAAAATAATAAATAGTAGTCCACTTTAGTTTTTGTGTTTGTATCTAATTTTAATTTTAACTAATATGTTTTGAGTTAAGTAAAGTGTAAATATATGTTTAAGATTCGTACATAATATGAGAACAAGAATTTTACATTAAGTACATATGAATTTAATATGTGAATTAGTATGCTGAGAGAATAATAACGAATGCTGCTGGATGGAGGAATGCACGGCTCTTATTGGTAGATAAATGTGCGAAGGAGATATATATTAGAAGAGACATATGTGCAGAATGTGAGAAGATGTGAGGGGCTTGATAATTCAACACCCTCGGAAATATTTCCGCAGTGGAATTCTGTAAACATCAGACAAGCCATAGTGAAATATTAGTTCCCTTGGATTTGTGTGCAAAAAAAAAATATGTGTATTTGTTAAATTCCCGAGTCAGCGTTTCCGGAAACGATTTCCGTAGTTACAAACAGATGTGAATAATGCCTATATATATATATATTTTATTAATTTTAAGTATTTTACAGTTAAGGCTATAATCAGATATGAAACGCACGCTTTCTCTACGAAGCAACACAAAAAAAGCAGCGAAAAAAGTAATAATATAATCATTACATTTTAATCTTATTTCCGTACAAAGACGGGTGTGTGCATTTCAGGAAATACCGTGCGAGAACCGTTCAAGTTTGTTCAATCATTGTTCGAATATTATGCAATTCAAACGCATTCAAATAAAATAATATGGATTATGCCCGGTGGCGAAACTCGTGGGGCGGGGAAAGTGGCCGCCCTCTGCACGATGCACGCAGCGACCATTAAACAATGACATATTCCAAGAAAACGTGGCTTTTCTATAGTGGCAAAGATATATTTAAAAAATAATGAAGATGCGCCTCTGGATATTAATAACATGATGATGTCGTACCAAGAACATTCCTAAAACTTATTTTTAATTAAAATGAATAATAATTATACTCATTACTTAATTTTTTTGCAATTGTTTGTTACCTAATTAGCAATATAAGAAAAGAACTTATTACTTAAGTCTAGTAAGTCTCATATTATCTTCTCAATTTTGAGAATTTCCTCAAATTAAAAGGTAATGCCTTCCACGTTAATTACTTATGATTGAAAAGACTAAGTAACAGAATTGTCAATAAAAATCAATGTTTCTTACAAAAATATTAAAGTACACATTTTCTTTAATTAATATAAAAAATACAATAAACTGGACTAGTGTTTTTTTTAAATTTGGTGTTGAAGGATTGGTTCAGTAGTAACAAGCCTTCAAGTGGGATTTTAAATACACACAAGAGCTGTTTCTCAAATCCTCTGGCTTGAAAAGTTTCAATCTTCGATGGTGGTTATTTGTAATTATCAGATCCATAGTAAGTATAATTGGATGTGATTCTCAATGTGTTTCTAACGATATACTTTTTTACCCTTTTAGTGTTAGTATATTGATAGATTTCATCATTTGTCGTATACCATGAGGCATTAACAATTTTTCGTTGTGTTTTTAAATGGAATCTTGAGATTATGTCGATAGGAGACTCACAGGCAGATTTGTAAATCTAGATAGGTCAAAATTTTTATTATTAATTTAATATAATATAAATATGAACTACAATAATTATAATTTAAAACTGTTGATATTAGCATTAGCAATATCGTAATTAATACATACAATTACCATTGCGAAGATTAAGGTTTGCACTGTGGATTATTGATCTGTGCATTTCCATGTAAAATGCAATAGATCGAGACATGTGTCACATCGAATTAGAGAATCACTGCATTCGAGACATGTAGTTTCTACATATAATACGCTGTGTAGTTGTCTTAATCCCGAGAGAACTATAGTAATTTCTAAAAATGCATATGTTTATTGAGAAATTAAGTGGAATAAATCATTCTTCTCAGAACGACAAAATATATTCTAATTTTTCAATATTAGTGTAAAATTTAATATTAAGTTTTTTATTTCCGAAACAACTCAAGAAGTTTTAATTATTAACTTATAACATTTGGTTTATCAATAATTGTAAAATTCAATTCAATTTTAGACTTTGAATTGAATTTCACAATTATTGATTTTAGACTTTGTGTATTTAGTTGCTATATCAATACATGTTGGTGTTGCTGCCGTATAGAGCTTTAGCTAAATTGTGAAAACTAATAATACCTTTAAACCGTCGTAGAAAAACATCATTCCAATTATTACAATTTATAGATTGAAATTTAATAGATTATAAACTTAAATGGAATTATTGTCAAATTATTCAATACTTACCTAGTACAATTGGAGGATTGTTGTGATTATTCAAATAAATTGATGTTTGTTATCGCGGTTAAAGATAAGATACCAGTCAAAACACCTTATCAATTGGAACAGCAACGAAATATGGAACAATACGATACGCCAATAACGATTATATCATAAATAATTGATGTTACCAAATAGAAAACTATGAGAGTTGCCCAAGGCAGAAACTATAAATATTAATCCATTAATAATAGTTTTTTGTTGAATCAACATTACATAAGTGTTCCATTGACCCAGGTTTGAATATAATGAACTGAGGTACCAATAATACACAATGTATTATGCATATATCGTTCCAGTAGTCTAATTTAATAATAATAAAGAAGTAGTAAGTGAGACAGCGTAGGTGGTTCAAGTATTAAGCCGAGCCCTAGCATGAAAAGTATTGATTATGAACTATGAACTTTATGTCTCTTTGAACGCCTGATAGCCATTTACAAATTCTTTGTATTATTTTATTTATGACTGTTAATCTTTTATAAAGTTCGATTAACGAATAGCATCTGTTCCACAAAATTTGTATTTCTATTGTAAAAGATAATGAAAAGATTTTCGTTTTTCGAATTCAGAATAGTTATATTGAATAAACAGGCAGTTTACATACAACATGAAGTCACATTTGAAAATATGGATCTAAATTTGATTATCTGTGTTTCATTTAACAATTTCCTTTTCAGAATTATTGCATTTAATACTTCTTTATTTTAACTAACAACAAAAATGTTTTTAAACCTTTTAACATTTTTAATTCTTAACATTTTCAACAGGAACTTCTTAATTCAAGGAAAATATCCTTGTAGTTAACAATGATTTCTAAATATTCCATTTAAAAAAACATGTGTCTTTTTACAACAATATTTACAATCTTTCTTTTATTGTTTCATTCGGATTTGGAACCGTTACCCATTTACAACTAATCCTTTGAAGACTGGTTTTTATAGGAATCAATGGTCTCAGTCTAGAAACACTGAAAAATGCCCTGAAAGAAACTCGAACCAAAAACCTTTAGGAAGTAGTCTACTCTAACCATACAGTTTATAATATATTTATAACACACTCATATTTCTAACAATTTCTCAATATATTTATAATTGTCTTTTTCGATATATTTATAAAATAGTCGACATTTCTAAATTAAGAGGACTTCATTTCAATGCTGTTCAGTAACAAAGAGTTTAGAAACTTGTCCAATGTCATCACCAATCAAAGTCTGAACTACAATTGTGAGCTGCGAGCTACAATTCCATGTACATTGGGAGATGGGGTGTTAGGTGAGAAGTATACAATAATGAGAAATAGCACTATATGATTTTTTTCTAAAATAAACGTGGTACGTTGTCACACTACTGTTCCTTGGGAAAAATGCTATAAATTCGTGACCAAAAAAACGAGTTATGGTAAATCGATACTGGGACTAAATATTCCGCGAAATTCGGGACCTTAATTAACAGGCTAATTTTTAATTGAACAACAAACTTGTAAGACGGAAGTACCTAAGCTATCCCTCATAACTCAAAAAATATTTGAGAGCGATAATTTTATTTTCTATCTTAATTTGACTTTAAAGTCAAATGTAATGATTCTCTTTTTACTACAAGAATGTATTCAGAGAAATACTGCGTAATTAAGTACATTAGAATAGCCTCACAGTCAAAGAATTAATTGCTTATTAAAGTAAATAACTTCTCACAAACTAGATTATCAATGAACAGTATTATAAATTTGTTTCATAAGATAACATTATATCTAGACATAATATAATATAATGATAACCATTATATTATATTATGACAATATAAACAATATAATCTTGCCGCCTGCTCTTGTTTAAATTTATATATGCATATTACCATGGTGAATCCCATATGAATTTCTTTCATTTCTTGTAATCTTTTCTTGTTTTCCTTGCCGTGTCTAAAAGTATGTAAATTTCTTAATGAAAATATGCTATACGTATTAACTTACTTAAGTTGGTTGTCCAACCTGCAAATTTGGTAATTTCCCCTATTTAAAGTGGATTCATAATTTTGGTGTAACATACTATTTAATAATAGAAGTATTACATACAAAACATATATAAATATAGATTTGATTCACATTATCTGAATTTCATTTTGCAACGTAAAAAAAATACTTTACGATACCTTTAGTAATATACATAAACATTAAATATCATATAACTATATAGTGAGATCATTGAGACTACTTTATTTGCATTGTGGAAATTATTAGAATGCTAAAATATTCATTACATTTGCACATGTGAAGCACATTATCGCTATAAACAAATTAATTCAAACGAAACCATTTTTATAGATAATGTTAAATTGCAATACTTTGGAGCCGTCTAATAATAACACTTTACAATTACCACAATAATGTAATCAACTTCATTTATGATAGCAAATACTTCTATTTGAGAGCATGAATATTTATATCGTTTATGAAAACGAGAGATTACATGAAATCTGTAATAGATAGAAATATGATTTATAGCTCAATAGAAAGTATGGATACATGTCTTAAATTAGAGAGCTTATTGATAATTGTATTATTTATTGAAAATTAAAAATTAATTATTTATAAAGACAGTAAATTACATGAAATCTGTAATAGCTACAAATATGATACATAGCTTAATGGAACGTATGAATATTTGTCTTAAATTATTAGAACTTATTGATAATTGTGTCGTTGATAAAAAACGAAAAATGAATAATTTATAAAGACATACATTTTCAAGAAATTTTTTAAAAGTTTTTAATTTTGACAGTATATTACATGAAATCGGTGATAGCTACAAATATGATACATAGCTTAATGGAAAGTACTTTATTAAGTGAAATTTGTAAAGACAATAAACTTTTTTCAAATATGGAACGTTTTATTAAATTTTAATATGAGTCTATTGATGTTTATTTTTTCTTCCTTCATTTTAATATATTTACTTTAATTACTTGGTCAATAGAGATTATTTTCACTATAAACATAAAACGTTTTCATTATCATGACGGACATGAACATCTTTAATTTCGTCTTCAATTTCTTCATTCTAATTGCTAATAAGTTTTTCTATATCTTCCACTAAATACTATAATCCTCAATATTTACTGAATATCTAACATCCTCGTGTTCGACATTTTCTTTTAAACCTTATAATTGAACCATTTCTTTTTTCTAGATTTTCTTCATCTAATATTTTATAATTTTGCGGCAAAATCCAGTTAAGAATTTCTTAGTAATTTCTTTCCAAGAAGTTAATTTAATCTGTGTGACTGTATTTCAAATGACGCTATTTTTATCGTTCTTTTGAAACTGCATGACATTAAGTATATAAATAAACATTAATCATAACTACCATACTAAGATTCAATTTAATTGCATAACTAACTACAAGTAATTGATCTTCTAATAAAAATCATTTTCAACTTTTGATCTTAAATGATAAATGCAATTGACAGTTGAAGCACGTACATTTTTTTGCGGCAAACTCGTAAATTTCGTTTTATATCGCTGCGAGCCACGCTCAATCCTTTTTCATAAATGATTAATTCGTAATAAATCTTATGCACTTGAGTTTTTAATACACCGCATCGAGCATTAGTTACAATATTCATAAATCACTTTTTATTTAAATCCGACAGCTCTCTTTCTCATATTTCAATTCTTTATAGATAATTTTTATAATTATTCAAATATGTTTCATATGTATATCATCAGTTATTAAAATACAATTTACGCGAGTTTGAAAGTGCACGAACGAATCTAAATATGCATTTTTTCCACTCCGGTTTCCTGATTTTTATTAAGAGTTCCATCATCAATCATCATCTAGCACAAATAAATACCGAGGTCACATCAACAATTTAACGTTGTAAACTTCCCACAGGTTGTTTAAGTAGAAATAACACTGATAGATTGATTGCTAAATCCACAAAGTGATGACGCAAAGTGCATACTTTTTTAATACATACGTTTTGTTTATTTTTGATACAGATTTGCATTTGTTATTAATAACAAGTATACGTTAAAATATCATGGAAAATAAACCTATACTTTCTATATAAATCGTATCATGAAAAACTAAATCAACAATAAAATACAAATTTTACCTAGAGCAATTTGGTACATCTTCTTGACCATTGCATCCATCACTAAACCACCTTTATAACTAGTTTCTCATTAACTTCTTCACCGTTGTTAACTAAGCCTCCGCTTTATTCATTTTTTGTAAGTACTTTATGAGTCAGCATCAACTTGTTGACAGAAGTTGAGAATGACTTTGATGATTTTAAGAAATTACTTAATCTTTTTTCTCCTTTTTTAATATTTATAACACCACCAACATAGATTTTTTTGATCGTACTTTATTACATTATTGGAAAGTGAACAATGTTAGTATACTACACAGTAATATTACATGCACGAGTTAATGAATATTTCCAGTTATTGTCGTTAATTCTTAAATTTGATATTTTGTATAACTTTTTTTATTAATCCTATTCAATAAATGACAACTCTTGTTTATATAGTTTATTTATATTAAGAATGGAATATATTCGGCTTTCTTTAGATTTATTAATATTTCTGTATAAAATAGTGAAACACTCCAAAAATATTTAGAATATTTCTTTTAATAGATAAAGTGTACAGCTTTTAATGTATTAATATTAGATTTGTTTAAAAACAATTAATGTATCATGTGATCAATGCAATTTGAAAAGATCAATAGGGTACATTCAGATCAAGAAGTATCTGAAGCACCATAAAATCAAGATCTGTCAGTTCCAAAATTATTTAAAATTCTTCATCCGCCATTGGAAGTGATAGGAAGTTGCAGTGATAAGAAATAGATTTTAAGAATTTGTACAAGAATGTTTAATTTAAGGCTAAGAAATTAAAGGCAATTTTGAGGCGAAAAGAAAAAAATGCATATAAGGTTAAATTATAAAATCATTTCTATGAAAACGCCTTTTTCTAGGAAACTAAATCATGAATTACAAATTAATTAATAGCAGGTGAATTTTATTAGTATTCTTAATATTTGTATAGGAAACGAAAGTTATAAAAAATAATATATGCAAAAGGAAGTATTTACACATAAACAAAATCAATTAATATTCTTCGTAAAACTTTTTGGAAACAAATCAGTAACAATTTTACATTAATTCATTTACTATTCAAAACGTTCATTTCAATGTTTATGACTTTTCGTTCTGTTTCAAACTATAGAAACTTTCAATTAAAGTATTTTTTTGGTGTATGTCTAAATGCAACGACATTTATAATCTGTACATTAGGACATTCACTAAATCACCCATCGTTGCAGACACTTATTTAGATACGTTGCCCATTGACAACTAATCATTGATCTGAAAATCCTGTGTTGCATTTTTGATCGGAGATCAAGAATCGAACCCATATCACCCAAGTCTGAAGCCTCCTTCAATCAAAGTAAGATTTTTTTGTACTTTTTTAATAACATTGAGAACTTTAAATTTATATTTAATATTTTATTTCCTAACAGAAATAAATTACTTGTCTAAAATACTAATCGTGAAATACGTGCCTTTTACACCGAAAAATAAAATTACGATAAAATAGCGATTTACAATTCGCGTAGACACTTGTCTTTTTCATGTTACATTTTAGTCGGGTTTTGACCTCATAATATGTTTCAATATTCTATAAGACAGACCGAATGTAATATATAAAATAATGATTTACTGATCCAATCCTTACTGATCCTTATATTCGGGCAACTAATTCAGTAAATAACAGAAACATGAATCATGTAAAACATGAATAATTCCGAATGCGTAGTCATTAATAAAGTTTGCTAGTATTCATACATGCGTTTTATATACGTACTTAATAACATGTATATTTTAGCAATTTCTATTTAATAAAATGTATATTAATAAAAATAAATAATAAATATATATTTGCTATATCATTTCCTGTCCTCGATTTACTGCCCGAGATTTTTTAAATTTATATGTTATAATTTATATGTTATAATAAATAGAGTCATAGAAAAAATATTGAGAAACTCTGCTGCACATTATTACAAAAAATCATAAAGATGTTTACTAAAATTTGTTTATTTGTTTTTAAGATATTTTTAAATCACTTTTATTAGAAACGGAAATAATCATTTGAAGCGTAATGTATGAATTAAGAATTCCGAAGAAATGCACATCACCAAAGAAATGTTAATTTTTTATTCAAGTTTTCTTGGCATTCGGCATCCGCTTCACCATTTACATGTTAATTTCAATTACATTGCAACAAATCGTTAGGTCTTAATTCTTGCGTCGCTTTAATTAGTTCGTCTCATGTCGAAATTGGTGTACGCGCATAATTGGGTGACATAAATCAATTAAACATTTTAATTCGGGCGATCGGTGAACTTTGCGCCTCGCGATGCTGGCAACAATAAAGTCTTGTTAATTTAATCTGAGGAATTAAAATTTATTATATGTTGTCCGGGCTTTGCGCTGGACATTAGATTAGAATAAATTCTAATTTTAATGAACTAATGATAGTCTTAGGACTTGTCGGTGGCGGCGACAAAGCACAGAGGATGCCAGGATGTTTCGCTGTCTGCGCTCCTCTGTTAAACCTTAAATGAGATCTCACATTTGCGCGAGTCTAGTAACAAAATACAGTAAGTGGGTAGGTAGGATGAGCCAAGATTTATGAAGAAAGATTTATTTATTATAATGGCGCATTAAATGACTCCCATCCGGGATGGATTACAGACAGGACTTTTATTTACTTATTACATAAATACGTGAGTGAGCTAATACGCACAGAAAGCGATGCTGTCTTGCATTTCTTTCATAAAGCTTAACAGGTCTGGCATGACTCACATATAAATCACTTAAATTTGTACAATTCGTAGCTACTGTACTGTATCAGTCAGTATGAATTACTTTGAAAATTTTAACATTAGTAACCCTTTAATGTTCGAGCATTCTATAAAAATTGTTAATTTGAAATTGAATCATGTAAACATTAAAGTACAAATTCAAAGCTTTTTAAAGTTATGTCTAATATGTCGAAACAAATATAGAAAGTGTAAAGTATAGGTTTAAGACCTATATATTATCGTAATCATTTATATTCGATTTATTTTACTTAATCCCTTGCTTTGAAGTTCTCATCTATTATAACAGGTGATTCAAGAACTAAAAATATAAGCATTATCCTGTCTGGTATACTGCAATTATTACTATTTAATTAAGTATACTTGATCCTATTATTTAATTAAGAGCATCTATAAAACAATATAAGAAATTTATTCTGTGAATAAATATAGCTCTTACGTTGATAGATTTTAAATGTAATTATAAAAGTTAACAAATACATCAAGTTTATAGCGTTGTTTGATCACATTTCCATTAGAAAAAATAGCATAAAATTGTCATTAAAATTAAGTTTATTTTGACAGTTGATTAAGTTATTGTAATCCTGTCAATTTGTGGTACCTTTGCCAATTATTATTTTTCCAAAATATGATTATCATCATCGATGATATTACTTCCTACTTTTCTAGTTGATTATTGTGATTAATCATAATTGTAAGATATTTGATTATTTTTATTGTTAACTTGTTTTTATCATTATATATTATCCCAATATATTTGTATGATTAACTAGAGTGACCAACTATTTTAGTACATTATGAGTACTGTAAATAATATATAAGGCAATACAGAACATACATATTTCAACAACATAATCTATAGAATAATTTTAGTTTTTTTTTAAGGAATATCTTCTTGCGAATTTAATTTTAATATAAAAGGTTTTAGAGTAGGTTTTTATAATATCCTTTAAGGAGTAATAAAAGAATAAATATTTAAAGAAAATATATTTACTGAAAACCTGCAAATCATTGCTTTTCTGTACCAACGATCTGTTATTGTTTTTATATTTTTCTATTTCAAATTGAATATTTTTGTTTATTTTGAATTTCTGTATTTTAGTTATTATTATTTTATTTAGAATTGTATTTTGTTTCATTGGCCAATAAATTATATTATTATTAAAATATTTAAACCATGACAAAGGCAATAAACTGCATGTTCTATAATTTCGCTTATCTGATTTGACTTGTTCTTAATTTCTAGTCACCAACAAATATGAAGATAATCATGCATATTTAATATATGCTACCAAATGTACGAAACGTGAACAGCGACATCTAACAATAACTTTTTTCTAGATTGAGATAAGTGAGGAACTAAATTTTTTATAACCTCTAATTTATTAGTTTTCTTACTTATTTTGTTAAATTATTTATTTTATTAACATTGTTACTAGTTAATTTGTCATACTTTATAAAATTTCTTAAGATTAAAGACATAGGGATAAAAATACAAATATTTATGTATGCAAGAATATTTATTAACTGCTGTACTGTAATAAAAAATATTACCTGAAATCGAAACATTAAATATTCATATCAACAAATACCATACCACCGAGAACGATTTCCTCCGGGAGTAGTATTCGCAAGAACTTCTCGGAAGAGAAGATTTTTAATTTCAAGATCTTACCAAACCTTATCCAGAATGCTGATTCACGTAGAACTTCCCAATACTATCAACCTAAATAGAAAAACAAAGATTAGCTCATTGATTACAAAAGTGAGGCATGTAAATTGATGAAACATTGAAAATAATTGACATTGAAGTATTTGAGAGTAAAAAGATATCAACATAGAATACTCCGAAAAATATCTACAACTTTTATCAACAACATTGAGATAGTGCATAAATAATATTGCGTTTATATCAAGAATATAATGCAAATAGACATTTGCAACAATTTACGTTTTCTTTTACTTATTTATTACATTTTTTCGTGAACATTTTAGCATGCATATTTATATATTGAATGTTTCTATTATACTTGAGAACAAAATATGCACATCGAATCATTAATATATAGAAAATCGCAATGAACGAAATACTTTACCTATATGTACAACACGTTCAATAATTCCATATGATTCTGATTATAGAATGAATTGTCTTAACTCCAATTGATTTTTACAATACTTTGGCTGCTTAATATAATTCTCAAGCATTTATTATTTCGATAAAGTTCAGTTTAATGAGCGATGCAGATACTCTAGCCTTGCTAATGAGCACTTCCAACGTCAAATATGTATTTTCGTAATTAAAAAAAAAAGTAAAATGAAAATAAAAAAGAAATCATAAATTTAGTACACTTCTCTAGAGAGCATAGTTTATGTTCTGGAGAAGCATTAATATTGAAAATGTTTAGTTTTCTTGCTTTGTCAACATATAAGGAAATTCCTGAAAAAAGTTATTTCTACTATATATTGTACAATTAGTTAAAAAAAGATAAATAGTAAAGAAATAAACTGTTAATAAAAATAATAATATAAATGCATTATTGTTGTATAATGCTATTTCATACTTACGTTGTTTATATCAATTGCTTTCTCATTAGATCTTTTTTTAATAATAAAATGTGTTGGTGGACATTCGAAGAAGGAACTAAATACCAAGAAATAGTTTCCATGATACAAATAAAATAAATGTATACATATTAATTGATGAGATGCAATAATATAAAAGTTAGTTATGTTCATTGAAATATTTTCATAGAACGTTGTTCATGGTAGAAACAGTCCGTTTTGTATGTTGGTCAGTTTTTAATATTATTGCAGGAATATATTTGTATATATATCTACACTAAAAATGTTTTGTACTTACATTTAATTTGTTAATTGCTTTTTATTTGTATATCTTATTTTGGTAGATTTCAAAATATTTAACTTAATTATACCTGAATTAAGATTTAAATTGACT
>JAFMTC010000316.1:459443-477945 GCA_018845635.1 Nicrophorus orbicollis
TCAACAACCTGAATGGAGGCTATTTAAATAATAGGCCAAAACTTGTTGAAGTGAAGCGGCGATATCGGATCGTAGCTTCCGATTTACGACCGCTAAATGTAGATCAAAACAGGAGGAATTGTTTCTACAAATAACTAGGATCAGTAAATCATCGTTATGTGCCAAATATCACATTTGCGCCTATCCTTGAGACCTAAATAAGTTCCTTCAAGCTCAATGCTATTTAGCAGGGGTGGCCAACTTTAAGTTAATATCTATTTGAAATATATATATCCACTACGTTTATTCACTGAACAGGGTATACTCTATTTGCCATGTAATCTAAGTAGAGACTTCACGAGCGATCAACCGAAATTTGTTTTGACTTGTTAACCATTGCTGCAATATAGTAATATATCTTCCAGGCGGATTCGTTCCAAGAAATGTATATTTACATAATTTCACATCATTATCAACTTGCAGAAAGAGCAGATGATTACAACAGTATGAAAATGTATTTTTTATGTAAATCATACTAAATATTTAATGAAAACTTTCAAAATTTAATAAAAGCTCTCTTTTGTCGTCTTCATTTATCATTGGAAAACCAAGTTCTAAAGAATGTAAAAATTTAAACATAATTCGAAATAAACGAAATATATTTCTGAGAAACGGAAACCATTGTTTATAAACAATATTCAAATTTATTTATATAAACTACAGTTTAAATGTTTATTAAATATTATTAAAAAGAAACAGCTATTTTCGTTACGTTTTAACACGAAATACAAATTTCGAATTAAAATAATTCAGATGTTCCACAAGATTATCTATTAGATCTTCTAATTTATGTTTTGTTGAGTATCAAAGACATTTCATGAAATATGAAGAAAAACTATTAATTTGTTTAGTCTCTACTAATTAAAGAAGAATGTTATGAAAGAACAAACTGATAGCAAATATAAATATATTTCAATATAATTTATCATAAATTAATCCAATTGTAAATGTGTTTAATTACATTGAGATATTATAGTCAATAATAGAGGTCAATGGAACTAGTTTCAAAACAAATAAATAAATATATTTAGCAATTTAAATTTCTGGCAAGGCCAATATCCTTTTGTATTTAGTTGATTTACTATTTTTTCTTTCTTAGGATTCATAATTTATCCATGTTTTATAAGACCAAGTTACGCGTTAAGAGAATAACACGTTCAGTTTAAATGGCATTTTAATGAGACTACAGTTGTCGAAAACAATAAATATATAAAACTCTTCTCATCTGCATTTTGTTTAGCTATACATAAAACTATACTCTTTATTTTATACTACCTACGAAACCTATCTTTTCTAGTTAGTTTCGTTGCGTGCAACAAACCCACACGTTTTACAACTCAAATGTTAATTGTTTTTTTTTATATTTTACATCTATATTTATTTTGGATTTATTTTCCTTTTTACATTGTTAATAAATTATTACTATTTTCATTATTAAATTTCTCAATTAGAAATATTTTTAAGCATAATTATCAATTATCAGTAAATTAATTATAAAACTAAATTTGAATTTAATTAATTAACATTAATAAATATTTGTTCAGAAAGTATATTGCATATCATTGCATGCTGCATGAATGAATTTATGGGTTATGTCCCAATAGATCGCAATTGTAATAAGGAGAGCAATTTCAATTACATAGAATTAACAACTCGATTGAAATCCATTAAAAAATAATTTATCTAAACTCGGCCGTTCTATGATATTAAATTGCATAGAAAATGTTGAAGATAACGACGTAGAACTAGTCCGGATATAATAATGATTAATGAATCTTTAACTAAGGCCACCATATGTCCAGTGTTAAAAATAAACACAAAAGAACGAGAATAATTGAATTTAAATCAAACTGGTTTATTAGATTACAAGAATTATTCAATAATAAACAAACGCTTCGATTGTTCCGTAAAATAATGTTTGTATTTAATTTATTTTCTCATTGAAAAACTTTAGATTGGAAAACCGACAAATTAACAGATTGTGAAGAAAAGCAATTGAGATTATTAGGTTGTAATTATAATTGTTTCATTTTGTAATTCAATTACAATGGCAACCTAGTAATCTCAATGGATTAAATCATATTGTAAATTATATTAAATAATACTCAAATTGCAATGTTTTCTATATAATTAACATCAGATACAAATGTTAGTTGCTTTATTTATTTAGAAACATATTTTTTATTGTGTCAGTAAGTTTATTTAAAATCTATTGAAGTTGAAGAATAAGTAAATTTGGTCGCGGGTGACATTGATCAGTGATCAATATCCCGGTGGATGTTTACCATTTTTGTGAATATAAACATTAAACATTAAATCAGTTACTTAAATCTATAAACTAAATCTAGTGGTTTATAACGCTTAAGTTTTGCTGTTGTCAATAAAGTCAATAGCCAGAACATTATTATGTAATTCCAGTCTATTTGTGTATCTGCTACTAAACATCGGTATTGTATCCTGAACAAAATCTATATGGAGATCTTCATGTATTTGCCTATTCGAGATGAACCACGGTGCCCTGATGATACTTCTTAGGTATTTTGATTGAAATCTCTGGATAATTTGTATGTTCGATTTACTGGCTACATACTGGTTTTAAGATTACCTTGTTTATTAATAGTTTATTCTCCACTGATAATTCGGAGTTTTGTCCTAATAACCAATAGAGTTTTCTAAACAATATTTTTAATCGTTCCCTCTTAGCCTGAATGTGGTCTTTCCAGGTAAGCCTTCTGTCGAAGTTTACAAAAACATGTATTAAATATATAAAAAAATATTTCATATTAAACCCATCAGATATTGAACTTAAATTCATTACAATAAAATGTAAGTTTAAACATTCTCTAACCAATAATTAATAATAACTTAGTATACTAATTGGATATTCAGAGAGACACTACAACATAAGATAAATTTATAAAGTAGTGCACATTATCAGATCAAATTACGAAGGAATCAAATTATTCATAAGTTTTTTTTATATATTTCTTTACAAAACTTTTGAATCTTAAATGTGTTTTCTTCAAAATTACGAAAAATATCTACAAAACCTTTCATTACTAAATTTTAGACAACTCTAAATAACGTTTGACTCAAGAGCTTTTGACATCCATCATTCTGTTTATTATATTCAATATATAAATGTATCACTACTTGCAATTTCAAGAATTAATTTACTACTCATATCCCTTTGTTACTTAAGACAATCATTCAGAGATTTTTCAATATAAAATTGTATAGAATTTAGGCCCAAAAATGTATATATAAAGAAACCGGATTTTCTTATGGTAAAGTTTGTGTGAAGAATCCGCCTACATACATACCCTCTTCTTGCATGCATATCTTACCTCTTTTACCTTAACAAAAGTTTAATCCTCTTTTAGTTGATAATGTTACACTAAGATAGTCCTTCTTTAATCGATTGAAGCACAAGGACTTAAAACACAACATAAAATCTATTGATTTCACAACAACAAATCAAAAACAAGAAACAACAATCTAATCAACAGAAAACAATACTAATAAAGACACATCAATAACAAAATAGAAACACCCAGAAAGAGAACAGCTACATAAAAATGATCAACAACTGGAAAAGAGTCCAAAAATGTGAAAAACATATTTGGCAAAGAGAGATTCTACTATAAAACAATGTGTAGCTTTCCTACATAATTTGATAATAAATAATCTTTCTGTAGATAAGACAAGTTTTTCCATGCTGCTTCTAGATGTCCCTTCACTTAGTTCTTTGCAATTTGTAGTCCATGGGTTGGTTATGAATGGTTAAAAATTTGCAGTGAAAATTTTTAAAATCAAAATTTATACGTAAAATTAAAAAAACATAACTAGGAATATTTGAAATGTAATTATATTTAATCATTTATAGTTACGAGAAAACACTTAGAGGTAACTTTAATTGGTTTTCAATTGTTTTTTTTTTCATTTTCATGGTCATAAATGTTTAGCATTAAATAGAATTCTCTATTATTCACTACAATGTTGTTGGAATTCTTATAATTGTAAACTTTAATACACATAAATAATAAGCTTTACAAGCGTGGTAAAGTTTAAAATATTTATTTTTGTAAAAAAAAGTTGTAGAAGAGTACTAAAAGAATTAGATAGAAGAGAGTTGAGTTTCGAATGTCAAGGAAGGCGGTCGAGTTTAGTGTAGTTGTTAAACTATTTCTTTTTTCCATAGTTGAAAACTACGGGGTATAAAGCACATCTTTCTGTTTGGCCTAAAGTACTAAATGGCTGGCCGTTTGTCATTATTATAAATATATTAAGTTTCTTCTTTTTAACTATATCTGATTATAAGGTGTATATAGTAAGATATCCATGGTTAATTAATATTCTTTTTAAACACATTTTATTTAGTGTGAATGTTTTAGATTTTTAGATGAATGTTATAATTAATTATTGAAGAACTTACAAGCAAATTACAAATTTAACTTGTAATGATAGAGTTATTGTCTATATCATGTTAATTAGAACAATTTCAATAAAAAAAACAAATTGTTGATTTTCATTTTTATAAATAACACATTCGGTATTGTTAAACGTTTGAATAAAAACACGGATTTACTAGATTTTTATATGTTTAGGTGTCATTGAAAGTGAATATTATTTATAGGAATGATCTCATTTTGATAACTGGAGTAAGCGGTTCGTTAAAATGGAAATCGGCAAGGGAAATCTCACAATAAATGTTGTCGGCTTGTGCGATGCATATTGAAAGTGACTTGGCGTGTGCTGAATTTGTTTGCTATTTGCAGAAAGTAACGAAATTTTGTAAACATCAAGTTGGGATCGGTGCGAGGGACACGAAAGCCGGTGCAAAGCGCGACGATGCGAAGAACGTGCACCGCATTACACATACGTGCATTGCAATTGCATTTGAATTCGAGCACGATCGTTTGTGCGTGGTGAACCATCGCATGCACCTCCATTGAAATTTAAATAAATCTACGGACATTTTTTCCGATTCGCTTGATTTCGTTTGCCTCCCATCGTGCTACACCACTGCAACATCGAAAATCTGTACAGGAACTAAAAATTATGTATAAAAGCTTTGTTCTTCTGGGTTTTATGACCCTTAACATTATTTGAACTTTATATACTTCTAGAATTTACATACAAAATAATCTAATTTTATATTTTAAATTAAATATTATTATATTTTATAATTAATTTTATCCAATTGAATTGTTAATATTATGATTTTCATTGTTGTTCTTGTTGCAGGTCGCATTTTCTACCGTTTGTTGCTAAACTGCTGTGTATTGTGGCATATTTTTGATTCTCTACAAAGAAAGTCAAAGCTTTAACTTTAACCAAAGGAATATAACTTCAACAGAACGGAAAAATAGTAGAGGAATATTAGTATTGCTAAACTATGTAAGCTTTTTTTGTTTAAAGGATGTGTCAAATATATCAGCCGCTCGTCCGCATTCACATGTTGCTCTGCAATAGGAGTTTGTTTGGTAACTACACCCACACCCATTTCGCTTTACGGCTTAGATACGTTCCACGAAACTTAGCCGCAAAGCGAAAAGCCGTATAAGGAACCAAAGATTGCGATTGCGCAAGATTTGCAACATGTATATATTGACATCGAACAAAAGTTTTTTGCCGTTATAGCGAAACATTTTAGGCCGTAAATCGAAAACGTGCCTTAATTGAAGAGAGCCGTTAAAGCGAAATGTCGTATAAAGAGAGGGGGTATAGAGTTGAAGAGTGAAGTGAAGATCACTAAGTTTCAATTTAAATGCCAGGAACAATTATATTTAATTTACAAAATACTCTCATTTAAATATTATTGTTCAAATTGTAACTTTTAACTCAAATTGTTACAATTGGTTTATTCATAAAATTTAAATACAAATTAGTATATATTGTTTGAATTATCTATATTTTAAAGCAAAAAAAATATCTACAATCTGGATGAATGTTATGCATTGTAAGTCCTTTTGATGAAATAGTAGTAAATTTAGTTGCAAAATCTATTTAAAGATTGATGTCACATTTCATTAAGTTAATCCAATGGCACGTAATGACGAAGAAACCATTAGAGAAAACTATGCTATACCGTCAATTTAGTTGCAAGATGTAGAATGTATTTTGAAATGACAAAAACATCCAATGGTAAATTTTCTGAAATTTTTCAAATCTCCAATTATTCTGAAATCATTTCATCACACAAATTATGTTCAAGAAGCTTTCTTTCAGTAAAAACTCACAGACAATAGAAAATGTTTTAAAAAATAAGATTCTGAATAATATAGTAAGCTTTTTTTCAACAAATTTAGTGAATTTTGTGAGCTTATTTCTTTCACATGAATTAGAACATTTAGATTATACTCATAGTAAGGAAGGATTATTTTTTTTAAATGCTTTAAATAACATGATATACGAATAATCTTGGGCATAAATACCTATGGTCTTTAGCACTTTACAGTTATTATTATATTGAGTTCGTTTTCTTTTTGAAATAATTATTATTTCTCTAATATCTTTTAGAAAAGGTATATGAGATATTGAGTAAAAATTATTAAAATTATTAAATTACTTCTTAAACAACTGAATAATCATGGTTACATCAAAATTTAAATGATGAATTTAGGAACCTAATTATGATTATTCTGTATTGTTCTGGAAATGTTTAATAATTTTTTGTAGTTCATTGAAATACATCGATCATTGAGAATATAACAAAAAGTTCCGGATGGTTGCACATTGTTCCAATTTATATGTAGGAGACTCATTTAATATTAATTGTTTAGTTACACTCTATAAGTTAGTTTTGTAGCAGTTGGAGTTCATTGAAAGTTAACAGATATCTTTTTCTTGTGGTATTCGAAAACAATAAAATTGATATTATAAACTTTTACTTGATACATATTATAAATTTATATCAAATATAATAAATTATCATTTTATCAATTATCTGAAACAATTTACCTTTTTTGTTTGTCTTTTTGCAACGATATTTGCAATCTATTCAAATCGAACATTCAGAAAATCACAACGTCGTTGCAGACACTTGTTAGGAACCTTTGCCCATTGACAACTTTTTTTTGAAGACCAACGGTTGCAACAGGAGCATACTTTTCACCATTTTTCGGTTTGCATTTAGTGTCAGAAGCAGCAGTTGCTCTCAGTACAACATTTCCTCAAGTTTTTTTAGCAAGTTCATATTTCAAACCTAAGGGTACTTATATACACGTTAAGTTAGTGTAGTTCTATCGGTTGATTTGGCAATATCAGTGTACTTAGAAGAAAAAAAATTGAAGTATTATACAAAATGAATAAGAAACTTAACAACAATACCAATACAAATGATAAAGTTCTCGTAAGGAACTCATTCGATTTTGATGGCTGCAAATATTTGGGTCGCCGAAAGAATTTACCTATATAAATTCTATAGAGAGGATAACAATTTAGTAGAGTTTTCAAATAAACTGAATTAGTTGAGCAATTGAAAAATATTACTATTTATTTTTGTATTGATTGAGAACCTGTATTGATATAGCTTTAAACTGTTTATGGGCGGATCATTACTATAATGAAAATATAGCAATAATACTTAATTAAAACCACAGTTAGTTTTATATAATTGATTATAAAATCGTTTGGAAGTGTTAATGTAAGCGTTAATGTATAAATATTCTTAATACATTTATTTATTTTGGAATGCATATGTTAATTACACATGTATGTTGTTGTTACTATTATCAAAATAAAAGACTTTAAAACTCCCACACAAGTCGTCATGTAACTGCGAAAGTAATTAGTGAATTGATTACACCACAAGACGATATGTGCAGTTAAAAAGCGCACGTCCACCTACTCTCCTATAATCTCCTAATAGCATTACGTAATGACGTTCGAAAATAATATTCACGCCGCTGCAATTCCACTAATTGATAGTGAGTTGCGTAACGGATTCCTCGTAAATGTCTTTGTCTTTACTTAACCCGACAAAAAAAGTCCGAATTGACATTCGATGTTGGTCCAAGTATCATTCAGATTAAATGAGCGTGGCTGCTTATACAACTCGAAGAATTCAAATAATCCTTACGGACAATGGGAATGGCAGAGATGGAGAGTCATCGAGTATAATATTTGACAATGGAGAGGGATTATGAGAGGATTCCGAATGAGCCGAAAACATATATTGTGTGCGCTTGACGTCAATTATATTTATTATAAGTCGCTTGACATTCAAATTTGCTGTACATGCAATAAATGATAAATGCCAGTTAAATTTACTTTGAAAACAAGTAGCATAATCACATAAATCAATCAACAATTTACATATGACTCAATAAGTCTCAATAAGAAAAACATTTTTTAGGCAGGCAAACGATATGTGTGCAAAATTTAATGACATCTTGAAATAGTCGTTTTAGTGACATTTTTATGTTTTCAAAAATTCTGTTGAAACCAAATAGCGGCTTGATAAGCGTTATTGAGACTCTGCACCAGGAAAGTCAACTATTATTAACTTGTATTCTGAATTTAAACATCGTACATACACGGATGTTGATGTTGAACGTTCTGATCTCCCAAAATCAGCGGTTATTCCGAAAAACAGAAAAAATTACCCAGAAAATAGTTTTTAAAGATAATTGATACCTTAATGGTATAAGAAGGTAGTGTATTTACAATTTTTACTAAAATTTTATCACATCGGACTAAAATCCAGTCGATGACAACAATAGTTAAATAGAATGAATTACGAATCGAATGAATTACGTTTAGTCATACAATCAGAAATAATTCTGGGCTGAAAGAGTTTATAAATAATTATTACGTCCTATTACATAATATATTAGATTTGTTTGTTAATTTTTAACAAATCAATTGTAAACACAATTTTGTCATATTTTGAAAATATAATCATAATTAATGATATATACAAATGTTTACTTATTGGACACTCAAATTTATATCATCAATTGCAGTATTTGATAGAGATTACAGTAAATATTGTTGTGATCAAAGATTGCATCTGTTTTACATTTCTTATTTTAAGAAAGCAGCATCCATGGTTTTTCTAACTACACGTGTTGAAGCGTAATTACAATGATTATACGTTAGTTTTACGCAAAGACAACTGCGAAATGAAAACTTGTTTTGATTTGATTTTGTTTAGTTTAACGTATTATTATTTGTTCATATAGTTATTTGCATGAAATGAGCAATGAATAACTGTTAAAAGTTTTTACCTTATATCCCATTCATTTAATAAAGTTGTTATTAGTAAATACATAAATTGATGTATATTATAAATATATCTTCAAAAAGTATAAATTTGGTTGTATAATCAGACCATGTGTTTTTATTAATTTCATATTACATATTTTTATACAAAATAATATTTTAAATAATGTAGGAATATTATGATAATACAGGACAGAAAGGCCTATGATCTATAGCCTTTTGCAGCGATGGAAATTATAATTAGTTTATACAAATATAACATGTACTTTTGGAGAATGTTTACAAAGTTTATGTACGTATTACTTGCATTCAAGACATTGCAACAATTGTTTACATATGTACTTAATGTTCGATAATTCCTTTTTAATTCATTAGCTTGGTGAAATGAAATATGATCAAATTTTACTCTTCTCACTGCTCTCAGTATAACAAGGAGGACTTTTTTCATTGACATTCGTTATATGGAGGGCTATTCGCAAAACATCTAGATTTTGTTGGAAATAAACATCTAAAACCAAACATGTATAAATGAAAGAATATTTTCGTGAACGAATTGCATTATTGGACTTTGAAAATGATAATATAATTATTTTATTTATTTATTTTAAAATGTTGGTGATTATGTAAATCTGCATCATCCCTTTAAATTATTTTGTTTTTCTCACAAATTATTCATAATTTTTATACTCCGATTTTTGCATATGTAGATTTTACTATTTAAAATGAACGATTGAAGACAATTATATAAATTACTCAAAATTACAAGTAAAAATATGTGAATCATGTAATTATTAGTTTAAAAAATTTACAAATAAGTTTTAAACGAGAAATTAAATACTCAGGAAAATAAATCGCACAAAAACAAGACCCTTTTTGTTGCGGTTCTGTAAATGAAGAAAAAAGATAATTCATCTATAGAAAATAATTAATTTGTGTATTAATTTTATATTTAATTATGTAGTTTACCATGAAATTTAGTTTGCAAGGTATTACTATACATTGTACAGTGTTAAACAGCACATTTTTTTAAATAATTACCAGTCAATGATAATCATAAAATTAATAATTATTTAAATTTTAATATTTGTTTTTGTTTTTGTAAAGGTATAATGATTATATCAATTTTTGCAATTCAAAATTTATTAAAAACCATTACTTCGCATTTAATAATTTAAATACAGACATAATAAATGAAAATAATGTTTTCTAAGCCTAAGGTGGTACATTCTGATCATAGCACTTTTGCACAAGATAGAGTGCTTTAAAGTTAGCTGGTGTAGGCGTAAATTGTTATTTAATATGGACGTACGTATTGGACGTTGCATCGTCGTGAAGGCTAAACTAAGTGAGATTATCCAAATACGGATAGCAATACTCATTTATGAAGTCTATATAAAACGTCGTGGCTTATAGAGCGGTTCAAAAGATTACACAAAGTCCTAACAACATTCACGATGAAATGCGAAGCTGACATCCGTAAACAAAACGAAACAATTTATATTATTGAGCAAAACAAGGAGTATTTATACATAGGAGTATATAATATAATACACAAGTATCTAATAATAAATAAAATTTATATATAATATGAAATATGAATACTCTTCTTTTAAAAATAATAAATAAATGAAGATACACTTTAAATATCATTGATATTTTAATAAATAGAAATATTGAAGTTCAAGTACTTGTGGAATATTGAAGGTTCGTTTGAGAAATGCAGTATCGAAGGAAGTACTACTAAATAAAATGAAGTTTATTGGTATGGGTGATGGAGCGATTCAGATGATCAAAACATACCTGAAAGAAAGACCTCAAAGGGTGAAGATAGAAAATGAACTAGGCGAAGAGAAGGTTGCTAGGTATGGTATACCCCAGGGGGGAGTTCTCGCTCCGGTCCTATGTGGCATATACACGAGAGATATAGAAGAGATAAGTTTTATAGGCAGCATGTGTATCTATGCAGATGACACGTGTATGATCTACTGAGGAAGGGAAAAACAACAATTAGAAGAAGATATAGCAGCCGACATGGCAAAACTGGAGAAGTGGTATGACATGAACCTTCTAACAATAAATGAAGAAAAACTAAATATATAGTGGTAAAACAAAAAAAAATGATAATAAATATAAAAATTGAAATAGATAAATGATTAATAGAACAGGCAGTTTATCTAGAAATAATAATAAATGAAAAAATGAGTTGTGATCCGCACATTAACAACATATTAAGAAAAAACTCGTGCATAGGAGCGTTACGTAGGGCAGAAAAGTTTGTACGTGAGGAGTGCAGTATGGTGTTTCATTCCATGTTCACCTCCAGAATAAGCTATATATACATTATATATGGTATGGCAGTATGGATAAGTACCACTAAATATAACAAGATTGTGCTACAAAGTGAAAGAAGAATATGGAAAAGTTTAAGAAGAAAATGAAAGAAAGGTATAAAAATAGAACAAATTTATAAATAGAAGAAACTTGCAATACAAGCCTATAGAATACCTATGGACTTCAGCAGAGGAGCATGAACTGTTAATAATGTATATATAAATATGTAGATGTGAATAAGATAAATAAATAAATTAATGAAACATTAAATAACACAATACAAAATATTAATAAAATTCAAGTCAGAATTTGTATTAGAAGAAAAACATAAAATAAAAATGTTAGAAGTGTATATCTAGATGGCTCAGTCAATAAGTTCTGAAAATATCGAAGAAGTTTCTTGAATGCAGAAAACGATGGAATAAAATTTAAAAAGGTATGTTTTTCAATAATCCAAATTTCATGATTGTATGTTAAAAATTCGTAAACAATTGATATTTTCTCAGCATCCGCTAAAATGTTTTCAAGCATGAAATCTGTTTGTGACAGGATGAGAATTTAATCGCGTATCATTAATTACTCAAAATCGGCAGTATTGTTTTCATGTCGCCGCTAAAAGCACATGTTGAATATTTATAAAAATATTTGTTTCCAATTTAATTAGTTATTTTTGTTCAACGTTGGGGAACAAGTAAACAACAATGTTGAACAGCGAACTCCAATTTTCTGGATGGCTATACTTGCTAGTTGCTACCTCGCTGGTCAATAACAAATAAACTGCTGCTTACGCAACTCCACGATACAAAAGAGCGAAACCATAATTCCTATTGTTTATATACTTTTTTTTTTTCGTAAAATTATGTATGTAAGAAAGAACGAAAAAAAAACAGAATGTATGCCATAACGCTGCGGTTTCTGTTTTATCATTTCATTATCATACTTATTTCGTATGACGTTTCCCTCGTGCGGTCTAATAATGACTATGTTTTGGAGTAGTCAGTTGTTTAGAGAGGATGAAAGCTAGAACAGAAAATAATAAACAATTGGATATTTATCAATAGAGGAATATGTAATAATAAGAGAAAAAAAGTGGAGAAGTTCTCGTCCTCTTTTTCCACCGGGTCGGCCATTTGCGAATGGCACGCTCCATTTGCCGCAATAAACGAGATCCGAGAGGCCATCATTATTAGAAAAGCCAAAGCCAACAAATCCATCGATTATCATTCCATTATCATTCCATTTTCTCTCTTGGCTTTTTGATGAATTACCTCAATTATAAAATATAATTATTTATTAAATGCACTGCTGATTTAAGCTCATGCAATAGTCATTAAACCGTACTGAATAGAAAGAAGTGAAAAAAAGGTAATAAAAAGAAACAGTTTTAGTAATAATAGTAATAGTTGTTATAAAGAAAAATAATTAAGTTTACAT
Source organism: Nicrophorus orbicollis (assembly GCA_018845635.1). Lineage (NCBI taxonomy): Eukaryota > Metazoa > Arthropoda > Insecta > Coleoptera > Silphidae > Nicrophorus > Nicrophorus orbicollis. The sequence goes on from JAFMTC010000316.1 coordinate 472,476, forward strand.
TATAACAATTTAATTAAAACTGTGGTAATATTGCATCTTGATGTGTTAATATTGTAAATGAAATTATTATTATGAGTCTAAATTAGAGTCGTTATTTTGATTGCATCAAATTTTCCATATCTAGTCGTTAAATAAAGTATAGCTATTTCATATTTTTGTATTAATTACATGGCATAAAAATATTACCAATCACTACAATTTTGTTTCACCTTTATTAACAACATAATGAGACTATCAATATTTCGTTTTATACATAATATAGGCGTTTTTCTCGTTTTCTAAAGTAGTGGAAAGATTTATAAAGAGATTATCGATTCTACAGGTCAAAGCGATATTGTGTTTTCCTCCTCTTGTCGACCTTGTGTAATAATATGCAGAACATCTTTAATGACTGCATATATTATACATTTTCTTTGTTTTATTTTTACGTATTAATTACCTTTAATTATAAGCAATTTGCATATTTTAATATCTGTAAATATATTTAAATTAGTGGGCTTCAGTATCACGGAAAATATTTGTAAATTATTATTTGCATTACATAATAATGTACAATTATTTCAATTAGAAGGTTAAATTACTGCGATAACATATAATTAGGAATTGGAGTAATTAATGGGTCTTCAGAAAGTTGTACTTACAATGTAGATAAGGAGCATATATTTGAAAATTTACAGCATTCCTTCAAATCTTAGTTAATTTATTTTTGACTAAATTTGCTCTGATTTTGATTGTATTGTCAGAGTTTGTCAACTTTTTTTCCACAACTGTGCGGACTTGATTTATACATCAATTGATATTGATATTTCATAATCTTTTTATGCAACGATATTTGCAATTTGTCCATTCGAATATTCAGCTAAAACCCATCTTTGCAGACACTTATTTGGAACCATTGCCCATTGACAACTAATCTCTTGATGACTGTTGGGATCACAAAATCCTTATGTTGTATGTTGATCGGGCATCCAAAATTGAACTGAAGACAAAAGACTAAAGCCATTAGGCTAAAGTTTAAAAAATAATCAAATAAATTTTGGTCGGAAACAATCAAATAAGTATTGTTTTACATACCCGTTATTTTATATAAATATAACCAATGTTATTGACTAATACTTATTAAATGATAATTGCTTAAGCTAGATTATATTAACTATTATCATAATAAATAAGATTAATGTCATTACATTTAGATTTCGGTAAACATATATGAAAACGAAGTCTTCAAATTCATGCCCCAAACATTTATTTATTTATAATATATAAAGTAATAAGTTAATTACAGGTTTGTTAACCACTTTTGTCCCGACTTAAAATGATATTATAACAAGACAATGCCTTAAGGTCGCGTTCTTCAACCTCCCACAAATTTTGGAACCCCTTCTGGTTTATAATATTCTCAAATAAAAATGCTTCACACAAAGGAACCCTAACATTTTAGGAACTCAAAGGTTCTGCTGAACCTTTGTTGAAAAACCTAGTTCGAGGATATCTTATGCATGTGATGCAATATCAATTATTATTTTAGTTTAATTAAATTGCATTAGTTAAACTAAAATAATAATTGATATTAATTTGAAGAAAAGTCTTAAGCAAAACATAAATGGATTTTGTCTCAAAATCAAATTTTACTAAAAAAATTACTAAAATTAGAAATTTATTGAATACAATAGTTGTTGGTTTTTCAACGAAAGAATTAAGAATCTTCTTATAAACAAACACAAACAATATGTGGATGAAAAAATATTTTTAACAATTATAGTGATTATTAGCGATTCAGATTAAATTAGTTATTGGATTTATTTTTTTGTTGATATGTCTCATACCAATAATATAATATAAAAGTGTTGTTCATGAATTATAGAAAATTTGTCCTTGAAAAACATTGTAACAAAATTCAATAATTATGAAAAAGAAAATACTTTAAGCAATTTTAAGAAACGTTATAATAATTGTATTTTCGCATTCCCTCCCAATGCCGGAATCCTGTTTCGAAAAGTCTCTGGGTATTTGAACGTTTCTCCCTTCGTATCCTCATCAGGATCCGCCATCCAAATAACTCGCTCCATAACCCTCCGAATGACCTCCTCTATTCCAAAACCAAAATTGTTCCAGTCGTCGATAGATACCTCTCCCTTTCCTTAAAATTCATCTTGAAAGACTCAAATTTATCTTCTCTCTCCAAATTCTGTATCCCTCGAAATCCATCAACCCATCCTAAATATAAGTATCCCTGACTTACGCCATTGCTGTATCTATTATCCCTATAATGATGTTCTTTCCCTTTCCCAGAGGCTGCCTTTTTTTGTATAATCTTTATTTTCTCCTTCTTGTTCATTTCCACATTGTACATTATAAATTCATTATTGTATAATATTCATGTGCGGAAAGACCAATGGTTGATAGCCCTTTGGCCCGCCTTTTCTTTCTATTATTATTAAGTTTAGTTATATTTAGAATTATATTTTGTTTTTATAACTGGAACTTTTATAACTATAACTATAGAATGTTCTTGTAATTAATTGACATTATAAAAAGTAATTTTAAAGAGTAATAATCAGCATATTATTAAAATTAATGGACAAATAGTATATATATATATATATGAAAGACAATATTATTGATAATTATATAAACAAATACATTACATTTGCAATTAATGATTTTAATGTATTATAAAGAAATAAATGCATTAAAGATTTATATCAACTAATACATAAAAGTCATTAGGCTATTGATATTAATTTTAAAATACGCGCAACTGAAAACAGTAATGAGTAAAATCGTTTGCTTTCATCAACATTTCCCTGCTCATTTTTTAATTATACGTTCGACCTCTGACACTGACATTGACACGACCTAAATTCAGCTGCAATGTAAGTGATGAATCTTCGTTTCTACTTTGTCCGCTCACATTTTTGTTTTCCAACTCAATGTGCATATTACATTGCGAGTATAAAATATCGCAAGTTCTGTATGGCATTTGACTTGTGAACTTATCACGTTCGCACGTGAAGTATTATAGACTTCCGGTGGTGAAATTGAGGTGTCTTCGCAGCACCGACGATGGCGGACGTGAGACACCGCGAAGCCCACAAGCTATGTAGGTTTTAAGGTTATACATTGTATTTCTTCCGTACTTAAAATGCATGAACGTCTTAAGACAAACAAATTATTGTCTGTTAATTGGATCAAGAAACGTTTTCGAAATGAAAATGAAATCTATAAATCTATTTATTGTTATTAATTATAATATTTTAACATATTTAAAAAATAATGTTATAAAAGTCCTATGATATCAAAAAAAAACTATAATTTTAAATTAATGCATTTTATATATACATAAAATTATTATGAGTTTGAAGACAAAGTAAAATGAATACATAAATATCAAAGGTAACTTTTGTTACATAAGTTTTATAAGTAAGTATGTACATACATAGTTGCAACAAGTTTGAATGTTAAAGAATCTATCTAGAAGTGAAAAGATGTTCCTGTAAATTATATTTTATATTTATGGGAAATATGCTAAAACGCTAGCTCAAGGTTATATGTAAATAATGCTGAATTGTAATTTATATATTTAATAATAATAACGAATCAAAAATACTGTTTCTTTTTAGTTTGTAAGAACTTTCGATTTTATAGCGGGAAGACTTTGGTCAATAGCCCTTTGTTTTGGAACTGTAGCCTATTGATAACAAATCCCTTGATGACTGTTAATATTAGGACCACAAAATCCTTTGTTGTATGTTGTAAACCCATAACTCGCTTTACGGCCTAGACGTTCTACAAAACTTGGCCGCATAGCGAATAGCCGTATAAGGAATCAATTATTCTAATACTAATTCATACAAATTCAATGGGATCGGTTCCAAATTTGTTAAATATTTAATTTAAATAAAAAATACATACATAACAAGTACATACATTTGTACATAAAATAATAACAGACTCCAAAAACCAACAATAATCTATAAACAAAAATGAAACAACTTTATGTTACATAAAATATGTGTATATATGCATACATATTTTTTTAATGACTTTAATCTGAAGACGATTAAGAAATGCTAACCTGCAGATCACTGTCGTCATCATTTTTCGCTGGTAAGGATGGGCCTGGCTTAAAAAAATTGTGCAACGTTGTTTGTCTTGCCTTCTTGTCTATTTCGTTCTTCAGTGATTTGTAACAGCTAATGGCTGAGTTAATTCCTCGTGAAACTTTAGCGCTACGTTCGACGTCAGGATCGTTTTCAAGGAGGATGTTTATTCCTTGTTCGAAATAGGAAAAAGCTTTCGACATTTTTTTTATGTTAGCTGTTTGAATACAACAGGCTCTATCTGTTCATCAAATGACGGTTCTGCTTGCAACTAAATGAGTTCTTCATATGAAAGGGGTTCCCTATCAGCTTCAAGTAGATCAAGCACATCACGTTCATTCAACCCTTCAAAGCCGAGATCATGTGCTAGATTCAAAATGTTTTGCCTAATTTCAGGATGGAAATTATTTTCTACATCAGTACTTTTTACACATTCTGGCCATATCTTTTTCCAAACATGGTTCATTGTTGTTAATTTTAATACCTAGGCAACATGCAATGACTTCGAAAAAAAGTTTCTTTTGCCGTTATAGCGAAACATTTTAGGCCTTAAATCGAAAACGTGCCTTAATTGAAGAGGGCCGTTATAGCGAAATGCCATATAAAGAGCGGCCGTATAGCGAGGTATTGGTGTATTTGGAAATCAAAACCCAGATTTATAGATCTTGTATATAACTTGTAGATTATTACTACTATAATGATATTATTTGAATAAATTCATTTAATTTAAACAAAAATGTTGTTTAATATATTATATTTCTATATATCAAATCGTCTGTTTTACAACCACAAAAAAAAATCTCAAAGGAAATTCTTTTAACAATAAAATTTCATTTGAAAAACATTTTTTTGTTACCTGTTTATGCATTATGAATTATTTCATAAATATACATATATTTGTTGTAAAGAATTATATGTACTTTTTTCTCAGTAACCAATTTTCGCAGAATATAAAATTTTACATAGTGAAAGGACGAAACTAATTTTATATATATATATGATTATTGTAGGTTTTATTTGACCATGACTACATAGTTTATTGTTGCTCGAGGGAAATAACCGATTTAATACTAGATAGAGAACTAATTATTGACTTTTTATTAAAATAATAATTATAAATATGGAAATGATAATATTTTTTGTGAAATTCAGAGTGATAAAGATTTATTGATCGGTTAATAAATTCACTCTTTTTATATTTGAAACCGCACAAACCATAACCATTTTGCATTTAGTGAGACCTTCTCTTGTATATCTCCAAAAATTTCACTAATTGGTATCAACTTATCAAATACCTTTAGTTTTAAACAAATGCCATACTTCAACTTAAATATTAACGATTATGTTGTAGCTACATTTATACAAAT
>JAFMTC010000316.1:490344-505090 GCA_018845635.1 Nicrophorus orbicollis
GGAAATCACAACTATTTCATCTTTTACTGAACTATTTTCTTCCTTCTCTCTCTTAATTCCTCAATTGGCATGAATTTATCATGTCTGTTTAAAACACGCAGCGTACAGTGTTGTCACTGTTTACCAACATCGGTGCACAACATTCAAAATCTAATCAATTGTTCGCGATAACGAATGTCGGGATAATGGATGTCAGGAATTTGATATAGACGGGATAACAGATGACGGGAATTTGATATAGTCGGGATAATGGATGTTGGGAATTAGATGCTGTCGGTATAATGGATGTCGGAAATATAATATAGTCGGGATAATGGATGTTCGGAATTCGATACAGTCGGGCAAATGAGCGTCAGCAAAATGATTGACGGGAAGTCTAATGTCGGAACTTTGAGCGAGACCGCTCTAGTACTTGTGTACTAGATCTTCAATATATAATAAACTATACAAATATAATAATAACTCGCAATATTTACGTAATCAGTATTTACAATAACTTGGAATGTTTGAAACTAAACTAATTGTGAAGATCAGAAAAAGCGACTTAATTGTACAAAGGAAAAATAAAAGAATTAATTTATATACAAAAAAAAACTGTAATCAAAATTATCAAACCGGACTATAATGAATCCAAACTGATGCATGCCGGACTATATAATGTAGTGATGTACTTGTTTTATTGTATATCCTTGTCTAGGGGAGTGCTAACCGTCTCTCCTTTCTTACAACACTTGTTTTATAGTAAAACTAATAATTTTAAGGATCTGTAACGGATTATATAGATATTTCCTTCTTATGGGTAAATTTAACTGTTAGGTCGAACAACAAGAAAATTGTACGGGTTGCGTTCAAAGTTCAAGGGTCTACATTAATTGAAATGGGGTTAGTGACGTTAAGAATATAAAATTGATATGTAACTGCACGTAGAGCAGAGATAGATTAATTGCAGCTGCTTAATCATCCTCTGGATCTCGGTGAGCAGAGGAGCAACGGGGTCTGATTTATTTGTATAGTTTCGGTACATTGACTTTGACAATGTTAAATGCAGGTGTGTTTTATATAGACATTTTCCGAGTCGTGGTAACTGTAAAATTGCAGTTGAAGTTGAACAGTATTAATACGTGCATTTTTAATGTGCACCGGCCGCAGCTCAGACATGTACGGTAGATACGGTCATTGCGGAGTAATCAATTGTTTTGCAACAGTGACTCATAAATATAAGGTATTAGCCATTATCAGGATAAGCCGTTGATACATTTAAACCGTACGGTGCAACCAATTATACTTCATAACATAAAATTAAGAGAAAAAAATGAAGAAAAAGAAATAGAGATATGAGAGAGGAAAATACTTCAGTTATTAAATTAGCATACGAGCAATTAGGCTAAGGAATGGAATAAAGGCAAATTGCACCTCATTACACTTCCATCTAGAGCATAATACAAGAAAACTGTATTTTCTCGAAACCAGAATGTGTGTGTGTGTGTGTACACAAGAAAATCATTAGTCCAAAGAAACATAAGACATTGTTCAATTCGTCTCTTTTTTGTAGCTCACAAATTGTTTCTTTTTCTCCCAGGAATTTAAATTCAAATTACACTTTTAACTGTACACGTCTTTCTTCTTTTTTCCTTAATTGACTTCTCGGATAAAGAATTTCCTATTTGTGCAAGAGCAAATAGTGGCTCGACGTCGTTATAAAACGTTTATCGAAATTTTGCGTAACTTTCTTTTTCCTTGTTGCGGCTGCTGTAGTATGCTGTTTACGTTCTTCGACGACTTCCAGGAAACTCACTAAATGCAGGTGCGAGGAACTGCATTGTAACCACAAATATTTAAAACATTATTATGAATATAATGACGTGCATACAATTTGCCGCTTTTACCGGAAACTCTTAATCGGAAGTCGTTGCGAGAATGTAAATCACAACTTTTCCCATCAGCAACAACCGCGTTCTCGCAGCAGATGCTTGCCATTCTGTTTCATTTACAACAAAAATAAAACTTTATTTTTACAAAATCATTCTCATAAATCATTATATTTGACTGTTTTCTCTTGTAATTGGAAGAATATCTCCAAATATACAGCAATACCTAATCGGTTCCTACAATATGGCGCACTATTTAAAACCGGATCACATGAAATTAAAAAGTATAGAGATGTTTTGATATCTATGAAACTCTTAATTTTTGTGTAAAAAATATGTTTATTTTAAAATTTTAGTTTGTTTTGAGAATTTTAATGTGAATCCGCACTGTGTGAAGCCGTATTTTGCTAGATATTACTGTACACCTATCCCCAAATTATTTGGTAAAGTATGATAAGTTCCTAAGAAAAAAGAATTTATAACTTTTTAATACAAATCTGTGTAAATTGAAAAAAATGATTTTTTTGTATAAATCACAATTTTGATGTTTTGAATTAAGAAAATTTTTAAGGTAACACATTCAATATCAACATACTCTCCTTCAAGAGTGATACATTAATTCCTTACTTTCCGATGCCTTTTATATAGAACGATTTATATTCGCTCTCAAAATAGACCTGAGTTTGGGAAATAACTCTTCATTTCTTTCCTAGGCGCATCTTTTTGAGCAAGAAGTAGTAGTGGCCAGATCTGCAGTATTGGTCAGTGAAAAGGAAATCGAAGCGTAAATCATTCAATTTGACCATTCGAAAGCAAAAACTATTTGAAACTATTTTACAAATAAATTCAGCATACAAGTTAATAATAGTTTCCTTGATACAGAGTCTCCATAACGCTTACAAAGACACAGTTTGGCACAAAACACACAAAATTATGTTTATCCATTGTTTTGAAATTACAAAACTAGGGTCTCTATAACCACTGTAACGTGTAAACAAATTGTCAAAATGTTAATAAATTTTGACACGTGTGGTTTGAGGGTACTATCTAGATATCGATCTGTCAAAAGATTGATTTTCTTAATTAGACTTATTGAGTGATATGTTATTAATATATATAAAAAATAGAAATAATTAGAAATTAGCTACTAAGTACAAAAGAACGTATTAAATCTCTTTAGACCTCATCACATTGAGCCAAGCTCCTTCAAGATTTGAGCAATTTTGTACAAAATGATTACCCAATTTTCTTCCTAATTCAAGTCCTTCCTTGATTATTTTTGATGTAAATAGTTAAAATTCTTCTTCATCTTGATCACTAGTCATCAACCATGTTAACTATATGATCATCACTTAGTTTTATTATCTACAATATCGCTTTCAGTAAACGCATTGAAACCCTCTCCATACAATGAATACGCCAATTACACTATCTGAGAATATTCAACCCTTAATGGTAAAATAGAAGCTTGCCAATTAACTAAATTTTACCACAATTTCATTTAAGAACCATTGATTGCTTAATCACGGTATTTGATGAAGTAATATACTTAACACACAATAAAATTGTAAATTTTTCCAAGCTGTTAAAGAAAATCGTTATTTTGCGTTCGTTCTAAAATGTACGTCAAGGAATGTTATATGTACAGAGTATTTAAGCCGTGTAAAAGCGAAAACGTGCAAAAAAAGAACCGCGTAAAACGAGAGATAGGTGTATTTATATATACTTTTGTGTGGATTATATATTTTTTTGATTATACTCGTATAATTTCACTAAAAGCAATTACAAAAATGTATGAGTAAACTTATGAACTAAACGTATTTTCTTATTGTAAATGGTCAATTAAGTTAATTGGAGTGTATAAAGTTCAACACATCCGCGCATTTATAAAATCAGCATCAATTAACAATTCCAAACTTAATTGTCGCAATTATAACAACCATCCATTCCGAATACTGTAAGTTGTAACAATTTACAAAAACAGATTCTAATTTATAGTTCGCGAACTCAAAGTCAAACCCGCAGCGTTTATTCGTTCGTTCTTTCATTCACAAATATCGCACTCTACTCCAAAATTACGTAATTAATAGTTTGAATAGAAAACTATACACAGGTTTGCTTTTATTGAAATTCTCCTGAGGAATTTATAGACATTTTATTTAAATTACGAGTTGACTTTTTTAACTTTAAATGGCTTCCATCCATTTATTTATATGTTGTTTGTAATATCAATCTATGTTAAAGTGTTTTTCAATTCGTTCCTATATACTTATTTCGTGTTTCAAGATTAAATAACTGAAATTTCATGGATAGTATGCAAAAAACGCTTTATATAAATATATGGTATTATGTATAATTGAAAATGGAATACTTGGATAGAAAAAAACAGGCTGTCATAATATTGACAGGCACTGATTCAGGGAATATCCCAGCAATCAATCAATCAGATTGCCAACTACTGCATAACAAAATTACTAGCTTCTCACTTGAAATTAGTTACGAAACTAGTTTCGACCTTATTATCATTACGCAATCACGTTTAATTATCATTTAAATATGCATTCATATAACATGACTATTTTATACATAAAAATATATAATTACTTTCAAATAATATATAAAAATGTGAATATTGGCACATATTAGGAAATTTTCTATGCAAATGTTAGTCGTTTTTGGTCTACTAATTATGGTCCTTTACGTCTGCAAATTTCTCAAAATTTTACCATTTAATTTGATGAGTATTGTTCGTTTAGTTCACCTACTTTTTTTTAAATAACTTATATAATTATTAGTAAAGTTCTCAGCGTTTACAATCATAAAATTTTACTTCAATTTTAAGTTGACTTTTTACTTTCATTTGAAATCAATCAAGAAAAATTAAGTTTATTCATTATATTAACCAAAAAAAAGTTTTTTTTGTAATAAATTCCTTAATATTATTCACAAAAATATATGTTTGAAATACAGAATTACATAAATAATAATAATAAAGAAGAAATACTCATGAATCATCCATCCATCTCACTAAACAAAACATCCGGAATGCGTGATACATAATAAATAAGGAATATAGTAAATAAGAGTCTCAGTATGTGAAGAAATACCTAGAGGAGAAATCAGCGTATTAAAAGGTTGCAATATTGTATTAAGATAAATGAATACACATGAATTGTCAACAAAAAGTTTTGTAACAAAGTTTCTAGTTAAGTTTTTGAGCCAGTAAAAATCGGTTTAAGATTAAAAAAATCCAATATTGCTACTGAAGTCCAAAGTTAACAACTACTAGTTAAATAGTTTCAATTGGGTTTGAACCTAATTTCAGGTGCGTAAAAAGGAAAACATTGATCTAAATGATAGTTTAATATATCCAAATTTTAAATAAACGGAAACTACAAATTAATGAAATTACTTTCCCTTTCATTCATTTGACATTCTATATATTTATATAAAAAATAAATATGTCAATGAGATTATTACACGCGACGTTTAATCTTGACATATTGTAAATTATCAATTACCTTGGTGTTGCTAATTCATATTTAATCTAAATTTTTTAAGTTGTTATTTTCTTCCTGCTATTTTATTGTGCAGTTTCATTTAGTAAAATAAAAACAAAGCTTGCTGTGCAATTATTCAGTTGTTATACTTACTTTTAAAAGCAACTAGGATTTTTCTGCATCGCTACTCGTTTTTTATATAAAACAAATGTTTACCGGACGCCATGACGTCACGCTACTTAGTCCAACATTCCTAAACGCTTTTACAAACGAAAAGAGCGAAAAAAATATTAGCACAATAAAAGTTCGTCTTAAAATAAAACCGAAACTAAATAGACTACAATTAGAGCCAATCGAGCAACTCTAAAATTAAGTAGTAGTGGAAAGATGATCGAACGGAAAATTCCACCAGAATTTATCAATTGTGAGTCTACAAAAAAAAAATAGTAATGTGTCCAACCCAATGTCTTGTTATTATCGTATCCGAACGGAAACTCGATGTGCCGTAGAAAGCCAGACGAGACGACGAGACTTTCTTTATTAAATAAACAATTTCGTCGATTGGCAATGGCGTTGCGCAACGGCGAACGACCGCTGCTGCTCCTGCTGCAGCTACTGTAACAATTAATCGAATCACGTGCATTCCGAGAGCTGCGACTTTTATCATTTATGGATGTTACGAAATTGTCTCGGACTGGATTCGAATTTGTTACACAAACTGCGAGCGAAAGTTCAAAAACCTGCACACGCAGAACGAATGTTACGCAACCCGTGCGAAGACTTTCTCCGAATCGCCGGAAAACAAAGGTGCGTACTCATATTATCATCATCATCATCATTGCAACCTGTCCCTCGGAAGTACATCTGCCTTTGTTATGTAAATCTTGCTGAAAGGAAGCACCTGAGCGCGCGCGCGTAAGGACCACCCCGTCTTACGAAATTCACGTCCGGTCGATTCCGAGCGGAATTTCTTTCATATGGTTATTGGATGTAGAAAGTGTTGAGGAGTTAGCGGTCGACTTTACTTTCGAGATAATTGGCCGAAGAAAGCATTTGAAATTGATTTTGTTACCAGGCCTCCGTTCTATATCTTCTCCTTCTTTTTTGTTTTAGTATCCATCGCTTGCACGGAACGAATTGATTCCTATAATTGGAGCAATTTATTTGTTGTTGCTCTGGGAAACTTTTTATCCGAATCTATCTGAGTGTGAAAATTCCTGCGGAACCGCAACTATGGACTTTCATTTAATTCAATCTAATTTGGTATTCAGCCTTTTGCTGCTCACTTTTTATGACAAATTGTCTATCACTATTGAAAACAGAAACACCACAAATACTTAATTTTATTAACTATACGTATCAAGCTCGAAATATTGTAGCTACAAAAACAATATAAATTTTAATCTACTGTAGACACAGCTTAACTTCAGTTTACCTATTAATTTTCTCATCAATGATGAAGATATTATTTTATTATTCGAAGCAAGTTAACCTGATTAACATGTTACATGCATAAAATAAGTAATTTTAAACAATTTTGTAATATATTAAGTAATTCCATATTAAACCTGACAAAACGCTAAAAGAATGTTTATTTATATAAATAGACAACAATTCGCGTATTTACTTAATCAGTAATATAATCTATCATTGAAGCTTGCGAAATTCTAAGAATAATAACATTTATTGCAACAACTACAAAAATATAAACGCAATACAAAAGTAATAAAGAAATACAAAGAAAAGAAAACTTGTATATAATGTTATTGCTGCAAAGGGCTATATAGATCATAGGTCAAAAAATACTATTTCTTCACTAATGAAAGAAAACATGTTAGTGAATAGTGATGATGATGATTATATGTTACAAGATGACTGTTCTGTTCTGATTTTTTCTTGGTGATCTCGCCTGACATGTTCTGGTTTATCCGTTCACATTAAGACCCTGTCGCTATGGAGACACTATGGAAATTGATCGAATATATTGTGATAACGTAAATAAAAGAATTTAGAAAACTATTAAAATATAATGCAGAAAATAGATTGATCTATAAAAAAAACAGTAAAAATATAATAAATATGATCGAACAAAACTTTATTAAGTAAGGCTGGAAATAAAAACAAAATAAAATAAATTTAATTTTAGTATTTTTAATTTTCATATTTTTTTAATTTCTCTGCATAATTTCCTTTTATTTCAATTTATTTCTTAAGTCGGTATTTTTTTATAAATCACACGTAGTTAGGTCCAGATAAGAAGGGTGCTATGCGAATTTAACTGACGCCAAAGAGCATCTAATTATTAATAATAAAGTTTGCGTTTTCTTTTTTCCATTCTTACCGATATTCTTTAAATTTGTTATGAAATATGGTTAGACTTTAACAAATTGACAAACAAATTAGTAAAAAATTTAAATATCTCTGTTGAATATTTGAATATTTGTAACTGTAACTGTAATTCGTTTTTGGTAATATTCTGCTTAGTATTTCCCACTCTGGTTTGTTACTAACGTACATATGAGCTATTTAGTAAACGTGTAAATATAAATATTCCATTTGAGTTTAAGGACCAGTGTACATAATGAACAATAAAAGATAACAAAATTTATATCTATGCCACTTCCTTCCTACTTTTTTCGTATTTGTACATATTTTTATTATAATCAGCGATTTCAAATCATATTTGTATACAATGAAACTTTATTTATACTAAACATTTAATAATTATTAAATATGTTGAATAAAATGCTTGTTTTAATAATAAAATATATACCATAATATTTTACGTATTATTCTATAAAAAAATATATTTTCTTCTTTTTATTTCAATAATATTTCTTATATAATTACTATTATTACGATTGTAAACTTTATAAAAGACATATAAAATGAAGATGTATATATTGTAAGTAATGATCAGCTTATAGAGGTAAAAACAATGATACATCTTGTTTATTACAAATGTACTTTATCATATTCAACAATTGTAATTTAGTTTTGCGAATTTTGCCTACAATCAAAAATGGTGCATCGTTTATTAACAATTATTTAGATTTGCAAATTAAAACAGTGAAAAAGTGTTTACTATTTAAAATTAAAGATGTTAAATCTACTAAGATTATAAGGTTTGATGATATTACTAACGTGCTAATGTTCGTACATGACTGAAGGCACTTTGTTAATGAACATATACTACAGAAAGTGTAATATCATACAGCTCCAGAAGGTGAAATGTCAAAGCCCACGTTAATCTGCGGGGTCATTCGTCCAACTTCACATACAATTACCATCGCGACGAAATTACATGATTCACGAACTTAAAATCATCTCTTCCTCAATGGCAAACTGCATTTGCATCACAGCTTAACTTAAATTGACTGCAATGAATGCCGTCCATTATCATATCTACTTCATGTTTTTATTTCATTGCTTCGAAGCGGATGCTACAAGCGCACTTACTTATCAGCTGTTATAAATGTAAATAATCTTGCAATTAACTGACTCGTTACAATGCGATTACAGTGCTTTATTCAGAATGATTCCAATTTTAACAATTACAACCGACTGTTTATATAAACTACGTCCAATTTCTATGCAAAGTTAGCGAGAGTCGTAATCAAATTATCGAACGACACAAGATTGCATCACTTTTAATGTCACAGCAGAATACCATAATCAAAAGAAAAAGTAGAACTAGAAATAGAAATTAAAGATAACTAACATAAATGAAGTTCTATTTAGTATGAAAACTAATTTAATTAATATATTGTTACTGACTATAGATTTACATAAGTAATAATAATCAAGATAGATGAAAAATATGAAATTTCTATGAACTTTATTCTAAAGATCTGAAGCCCTTATAGACAAACCGATTTTGTATAATTTATAACTATTAAAAATGTGTTCATGAAACAATAATTAAAATTCTAGTCTTTTATTGAATTATAAATACAGTTTTTTTTGTTTCTCTTCTATAAACAAATGAGTTTCGTTGAAAAGAACAGTTTCGAAGGTGTGCGGAATCCAATTGTCACATGTGACATTTATGCAACGTCCAAAGACGCGCGCATTGCATACTTGATGGATTTAACAATGTTTGCACGCACCACGAAACAACACCAAACCAATATTGCCGTTCGTCTTTGATGCGAAATATGGTTATATAATAGCGTGCCAATAATCAATTATGGTTCGAGACCCTGACGTAATCTAATTGTTGAATAATAACAACGCAGGACAATAGTTACCTTTCGACCGAGCCTGATTTCGCATCATTTTCTTTCGCCTTTTCCAGTTTGCAAATATACGTATTTTCCTTGCACATAGAGAAAACAACCAATTAATTCAAAACAATTTTAATTTATTTGAATGGCGAATTTACGCTCGTCAACTAAGCCTTGAACATAATAATGAGTTTACGTGATGATCATCGTTAGCAAGGAATGAAATTACATGAAACTGATGAAAAAATGATACACAAAGTGGAGAGAATATACGAATGGCGTGTAATTAATACAATTCCTTTTTCTATCTCTCACTTTTCGACTTGGGAATACGCGTTTATAATAATTGTTTTGTTTTGATGAACAATACGGATTATGTCATTAATTGACAGAAAACAAGTTTGTGTAGTTTTAAACTAAAAAAAGACAGATGCTAAAGTTTATTTTATAGACATTTATTACATTATTTATATAATCATATATAATTTACATTACCAATTCTTAGAAACTTATGTCAGCTCTATTTTATTAACTCACTTTTAATTATGTAATTTTCAATATTCTCAAATTCCATTCATGTTTTCATTCTACAGGATTTTTGTAGTAATATAAATGTAAAGCATATTAATTATTATATGACTACTAAACGTCGATTTCTAATTGTCAATTACAGACAGCAATTTATTACAATAACAATAAATCATTTGGCGATTTATGACATAAAAATGTTATTTTTCCAATATTACCATGAAATGTATATTTCTTTATTTATTAAAACATATTTATTCTGCAAACGCAGATAATAAATACGCCTAATAAATATACAGAAAATAATCGAAATTAATAATAAAAATAATTTACTAATAATTTACTAATAATAATATAATATAATTTATTGGCTAGTTATAAAAACAAAATATAATTCTAAATATAAAAGCAAACATAATAACAATGAAAAGGCTGGCCAAAGGGCTATCGACCATTGGTCTTTCTGCCCATGATTATTATAAATGTAGAAACTAAACGAACATTATTGTTTACCAATTACATAAGAAGGGAAAAAATCATTACACAAAAAACAATCTCTGGGAAAAGGAAAGAACATAATTATATGGATAATGGATACTGGAATAGGGTTAGTCTGGGATACTTATATGTAGGAGTGGTTGATGGATTTCGAGGGATACAAAATTTGGAGAGAGAGGTTAAATTTGAGTCTTTTGAGATGAATTGAAGGGAAAGGGAGAGGTATCTATCGAGGACTGGAACAATTTTGGTTTTGGAATAGAGGAGGGTTATGAAGCGGGTTGTTTGGATGGCGGATCTTGGTGAGGATGCGAAGGGAGGAACGTTCCGGTACGGAGATACTTTTCAGAACAGGGTTCCGGCAGTAAGAGAAGGGGGAAACTATATTCAAGGATTAGATGGCAGATAGATTTATAGAGGGATGTTTTACATTTGTTGGATATTGCAGAATTACGGAATATTAGGGATCAGAAATGATGGGATCTTGTCTTAATTTTGGATTTGAGTTATTTGAATAGGAAGATTACCAAAGATTACCAAATATGGGGAGAGGATGGTGGTAGGGAACTAAAAGTTTTGTTTTTGGAAGGATTTATTTTTAGACGCCATTTGTTGTACCAGGATAAGGATGTTGAGAGGAGGTTTTGAATGTTTTAGATAGAAGCTCTAAGAGAGAAAGCATGCGCAATTAACGTAGTATCATCGGTGAACTGGAGAATATAAAGGGTGGAATCGAAAAAAATGGGGTCGGAGCTATAGAGGTCGGAACAAAAAATGTTAAACAACAAAGCGACAGGGGTGATCTTTGTGGAACACCTTGAAGTGGGACCAAGAGCAGTTACGTGTTTTTTGTTGTCAAACAAACTTATTATATTATTAACTCGCACAATTGTTTATCTATATGATTTTATTTCAAGGTAATGAATATAAATATTATAGTTTTATGAATTTAATATTACATAATTGACATGAAAATTCATTTGTCTGAAATTTGGTTTATATCTCTACAAGATACAGATTCCTATAATAAAGTTATTTAGTTTAGTAATAACTTTAATTCTAACGGGAGGTCCGTTATTACCGAGGAAAAATCCATGTAAATATAATATATTGAAATATGATGTACAAACTGTATTTCTATATAATTTTATTTCGTTAATAAGAACATAATATTTAGTTACTCGCAATTATTTGTGCCTTAAGTTAAAACATTATCTGCAATAATATGTATTATATTACTTCTGCTCATATTAAAGTGTTAATAACAGTCTATAAATTCGTGATACAAACATGTGCATTATTAACATAAATAATCAGTTATAGTAGGATAATGTAAACTTGAGAATCATAGATAAATCTAGAAAATATCTTGAAATTAATTCTATATATATAGTTTTTATGTCGATATTTGCAATCTATCCATTCGGACATTCAGCAAATCACACATCGTCACAGATGTTTTGGTGATTGAGATGTTTGAGACATGTTTTTGAAATATTGCCCAATAACAACTATCTTTTATGACTATTATTATTGGGATCGCAAATTCATATAATTATTTGATATAATTAAAGTATAAAATTGTAATGATAGTAAACATTTTCCACTCAAACTTTATTTGATTGTTAAGTGGATATAATAAAAAAAAAACGCACGTGCCTCATAACTTTATTTTAGGATTAATAAAAAGCAGTGCACCATATATAATTTAATGACAAGATTGATGAATATAAATTCTTCATGTGCACAATTACATTTGTTTTTACATAATTAACTTAATATTACATAATAATTAACAATGCATTCCACTTCTGAAATTGCCTTTTTTGCAATAACTTACTGAAAATTAATATTTAAAAACTATTATCAAGTAAAAAAAACTACAAAAAAAGGTAGTAATAAAGCGCATATTTGCACGTCAATCACGAACTTCGATCGTGCTCGTACTTGGAAAACAGTAATCTTGCATTTGGCTGAAAAAAAGTGCAAACATTTCCTCAACCCGATTCCGGCCTCTTTTCGAGGCGCAGCTACCTGATCGAAGATCCTCCTGTCGTGTGACAAGTTTTTAAGGTAAAGTTGTATACGTGGGCGTTCGACTGAGATATTTCTGCGATAAAAAAAGGATAAATACATTTCATGTATTGGGATGCGACTATTTTCGTTGCATCCCACCTTTTATTCCACGTGAATTAAACACTCTACTATGGAACTGTTGTTAATAATATAATGGAACACGCATTTTCCGTCTAAATTATAACAATTTAAAAAGCAAACATATATTTAAAGTCATTTCAGTTTGCGAAAACAAATTTCAGGTAAGTTCTTATTAAGAAAAGTGTTTCTAATTATTGGATATTTACTTGCTATGTACAAGTGCACGTGGACAAAATGCGAAACAACAGGAATATTTTTTTACTAAGAGTAAATAACTATTTGAAAAAGTGGTGATATTTATTGCTTAAAATTGGTAATAAATTCAAACCTATAATGATCATTTATTGGACTAGAAAATATAACATAACATAAATTACAACTTTAAAAGAATTATTATTCTATTTCAATAAATACTCCACTATATTTATTCTAATAAGAATAATTTTGATATTATGGACAAAATCTATATATAAAAAGTTTTGATATTAAATTTTAGTGAAAAAATGGCACGAACATTAAAAAAAAAGTTTTAAGAAACAGAATACAAAACATTTTTAATATTGAGACATTGCATTGGAGGTAATAACAATAAATTCAAATAGTTTTAATGGTTATTTGCTAAGATATTAGACTCTTTGAAATGTTTATGGGATACTTTCGAATAATGTTTGATAAGTTAATTAGTAATTGCAATAACTCGATGATGATAGATCATAAGTCTTCGGTGAATATACAGAAGACACACTTTTTGTGCTCAAAATATATATTTAAATACGTTTTTTTTGGTTCTATTTACAACGATATTTGCAATCTATCCAAATCCCATTGACAACTAATTCATTTTTGATGGCTGCAAATATTTGGAAGTACCAGAGTTTGAACCCGGGACCCCAAATTTTGCGGACGACGACTCAAGCCATTCGGCTATGAGTCGCCTATTTAAATTAGTAGCACTATATTTAATTCATTATTTAATACGAAGAAATCATGTAAAGATATGTAAATAAAATAATTCAGTGATAGAATTATGATTTATAATTGTACTTTCAAGAGAAATTTCAATAAAAAAGAGATTTTACAATTATTTTAAGTTTTTACATATACAATAATTTCAGCCCTTTGATAACCTTTTTTGTGTAGTTAGTAAATGCTCCAGATTACCGGATACTGATTTGAACATGGTGGATACATCCAATGCTGTCAAATTTCCTTCAAACTCAAGAATAATTTAAAATATATTACCTGCGTTGAGAAGTTGAAATTAATTAGATGTACTTTAGCGCAAAATATAATAATAAGTTGTTTTAAAAGAATGTTCAGAATATGTAGTTGAATAACTAAATGTAGAGAATAAAGAAGTGGATGTGAAGTGGAAAATTTTGTTTTGTAAATAAGTTGACTGTTTATTTAATGAAATTTTTCTTTATTTCAAAAAAACTATTCATTTTTGTTACTAACCAAAGTAAAGTCTGTATTATTTTACTAATCGTAATTGCCAATCTGACCTTGTATAAAGTATTAGTATACTCTTCCCATGATATTAAATTGTTATTTACTTATACTTCTATTTGATTATATATCCGTTTATTAAGCTTTTCCATTAATGACATTATTTTGCACTTAACATTTTATATCAACAAGCGCCAATGGATAGAAAAAGTTTAAAATGTTCAGTGATTTTCAGTGTTCATGTGATTGCCTATTGATCAATTGCTGTTATATAATAAAAAAAATGTTAATTAAATATTTTATATTATCTATTTTAAATATGTAAATTATTATTCCAACAATAAATTAAATTTCTTAAGACTCTTCATAGCCAGTTCATCCTTTACCTTATTTACATTGCTAAACAAATAGATCTCTTCATTTGTAGCATACCACGGTACGAATGTTATTTATAGAATTATACCTATGGATGAGTTACAAGCAGACACCCAAAACTGGATACCACATGCCCGTATTAGTT
>JAFMTC010000316.1:508271-519867 GCA_018845635.1 Nicrophorus orbicollis
ATCTCGTTGCGCCTTTCACGGTTTCGTCACTCGAGATGATCTTATTCCGAGTTCCGAAACGAATTATCGGAAAACAGAGCAGCTCTATTTCGAAATACACTTTCTTTTTACTGCCCAAGTATTTCTTCACATTTTAATAAATAACATCAATTATCTGGTTTCTTCTTCTCAACATTTTCGATCGCACATTCTTGTCCATCTAATTTATTGTAATTAATTTAAATGAATATCCCATTTATATATTGAAAACCAAGAGCAATGTAAAGTAGTAAACAAATACTAAGCGGTAAAAAAAGTAGAGTTAATTATTTCTTTGGATGTTTTTTAATTATGCTAACTTAATTAATATACTCCATTTTAATTACGTATGTCACCTTCAAATTCTAAACAACAACAAAATAATTGCATTAAATTATAATTTTGATAAAGTCAACCCAAACATTTGTAATAATTCATATCAATGTCATATCTCATTTTATCATTATACATTAAATGTATTGTACATAATACATATATAATATCGTATTCTAAGCAAATGTTATATAAATATTAATTAACTTAAATAAGTAGATAGCATAAAACAGCGTTTTTCAGTTTTTGACCCAAATTTTGTAAGCGTTAAAACTTTGATTGGATGTGATGTGACAGGTGCCACCTATCATCAATGCGATGAACTTATGGGGCTTAGCTCTGATCAATACGTCGCAGTTTTATTTTAAATTTGTTGTTTATTATAAATAATTATCTAGCAGCAACTATCAAAGATCCTCAGCTATTGAGAGCAAAATCCTTATATTTTTTGCAACATTAATATAATTATAAGAAAAACAAAACATAATTATTAGCATTGCTGCAAACGGCTATAGACTATAGGTCTTTCTGCCCTAAAATAATATAATACAATATAAAAACATTAAAAATCTATAATCAAATTTATTTTTATATTAATGAACTTAAGGAGTGTTTAAATTAATATACCCCCATTAATATACCATATCAAGATGAGTTTTTTACATTAGAACGGATTTATCATTTTTACATTATTTTTTATGAAATACGTCCATTCCGATATAAGTCCAAGCATCAGGAACGGATTAAGGTGGAGATACCACTCTAATATATTGTTTTTAATTCAAATCAATGTTAAAATCTTATTATATTCCTAGCAAAGAATCGTTTAACTAATTAAAATTCATAATAATTATAATTCACTTGCATTTAATTCCTCATTAAAATGGAAATTATATTGCACAATGTTTTATTTGCTACGTATTAATTAACCATCAGCCGAGTCCAACCATCCAAGCGTCAAGATCCCCATCGAAAAGCACTTGTGTTTCACTGTTTTGTTATAACAATAAAGTTGATCGTTGTAATTATAATACCTATATCCTGCTTCCAGTGAATTCATTTAACAAAAATTATGAAATAGCAATACACTTCCTACACATGTCACTGCAAATAATATACAATACTGAATAGAGTTAAATTAATTATTAAAATTTTATATTTTAATTTAAACTAATAAATAATATAATAATTTAATAGTGATTTGAAGAATTTCAATTTACTTTAATTTACCTGTTAAACGATGCAACCAAGCAAATTAGCTTACCAATAGATTTAGTTATAATTAATTTAACTATACAATTTGAAAATACTATTATCTCATAATATTGTTAAAATTCATAATATCACTTCATAGTAAACGTGGTATTATTGTTTTAATATTTTTTAGATTTTTCTGAAAATTAGATAATATGTAAAAATATGGATCAAGTTGATACAAATATGAAAACATTCAAATTTGTTCTGAAAACAACTTAAAGCAGTCACGGTCAACGGTAGATTATATGAACATATAATTTTCAATAAAAATCAAATTTATTACAATAACTACATATAATATAAACTCAATACAATAGTATTGAAGATATAAAAATAAAATTCCGGCAAAGGGCTATAAACCATAGGTCATTCTGTCCTACAATTTTCATTAAATGATTTTTCCAAAAAGATACGTCATAATTATAGTAGTACTTAGTTGCAAGTATGTTATTTTGGATTCCTGTATGAAACAGAACATATCAGACAAGAACAGTTAAAAAAATAATACTGACAAAACAAAGAACTAAAAAAAAACGGAAAAAAACATGTTTTCGTTTTTTGATCTGTTTTCTATAGACAATACTTGAATTATTAAATTCAATATGCAATTATTTAATTAATTATTTTGTTAAAAAAGAAACAAGTTTTATATAAAAACCTATTTCAATAATCATAAAGTTAAAAATGATCAACCAGAACGACATTTTCCATTTTGTCACTGTTTATCGCCAATACTTATTATAAAATTTCATCTGCAATTATTTTATTAACTAATTTGTTAAAACAGAAACAAAAGAAACATATTCCGTTTTATGACTGTTTATGGCTTTTCTGTTCTTACATGTTTATAATAATCCGGTCTACACTCATTTTATATAGATAACCAATAGTACAAAATAATGAAATATATAATATTTTGTGATTTTCCAATATGATAATTAGTGTGACAAATTTAATAACCATCTAATAAATTATTTAATTAATTTATAAATTATGTAAGGCTCATGAATCTAGTGATATTAAGCCGTTAATAAGAGCTTATGCAACTAGATACTCAAATATATACAATTTAAATATATGGTATAAAACGTTATAAAATCATATTTATCAATATTACTATGTTTTATATAAATTTATATTATTAATAAAATAAATAAAATAATGTTTAATAGTTCTTGTACGAAATATAGTACCAATAGGAACTAGTTACTTTTTTATTATTTTGTTGACACCACTGATTCCAAGATGAACGCCTGTAGATTGCTTCTATTTTCAGTTCTTTTGAATAAAACAGACATCCGGTAGGTACACAGTTCTGGAGCTGTGATATTTTTAAATATTTTTCTGTAAATATTAGGTAAATTTAGTTAAAAATCTAACGCAAAATGTGAACTAAAGCATCGGATACAACGTAAAGTGTGAAAAATTCGTGAAATTTATTATATTTAATGTCGATGTTTTAAGATTTCGTTTTGTGTTAGTTTTTTTAGGGTTATGTTTAACGTGTGTACATAACATAACAAGTGCTGTATCAATATTTTTACATGTAAGTTAATTCATGTTTTCTATATTTTAGCAATGGCTGACACGAAACCTAAAGCGGAGAAGAAGAGCAAGACCAAGGCACCAGCCCCAGAGGCTGCTGCTGCAGTCGCTGCTACCCCAAAGGTGAAGTCTGCTGCTAGACGTGCCCACCCCCTGACCAAGGGACGTTTGTATGCCAAAGCCATCTTCACCGGTTACAAGCGTGGTCTTCGTAACCAACATGAAAACACAGCTCTTTTGAAAGTGGAAGAGTGCAAATCAAAACATGATAGCTGGTTCTACGTTGGCAAGAAATGTGTCTATGTTTACAAAGCTAAGACCAAGGCTTCCTGCCCGGGCAAGCCCAAGGGCTTCAAGTCCAGGACGCGCGCGATCTGGGGCAAAGTAACCAGGCCACATGGAGGCAGTGGAGCTGTCAGGGCTAAGTTCAAGCGCAACTTGCCTGGTGAAGCCATGGGACACCGCATTCGCATCGTAAGTTATATTATCTCTTTGCACTAATATCCTATTTGATGTTTCACATTATTGTACAAAATTAATTAATGTGTAAACAATCTAATACTGGCTTATTTTGCTTTAGTACATATACATTAACTATGATGCTTTATGACATTTGAAACCTGAAATCAAAATCTTTGATGACAGAATTTTACTGAGAAAATCATAATCATAATAGCAATTATTGTTTATCTTCTGTTCAAATTCTAAATTGCTCTTGTTTTTCTGTTACAGATGTTGTACCCTTCAAGGATTTAAATTTTTACACTGTAACTAAATTAAAAATATCAATAAACTATTGGTAAATTATTTCTTAAATGCTCTCTTTACTTTGATCCTACTTCCATTATTTTTTTAATAACAACTTAAGTCACATTTTCACATGAAACTAAAAAAATATGATAATTTGCACAAGATTTGAAATGTTTTGTTGCGTCTGGTTACACGAGGAAATATTTTTTTGTTTGTTGGTACTCCTGTATTCAGTTTGCTTTTCATTGAAGTATTTCGTTTGCTGTGGGTTGAAGTGATATAAAATCGTAGTTCGTTAAAAGATTTATTATTGTGAAAATAATATAGTCATGGATTTGTTGGGCTCAATAATGAATTCTATGGATAAACCACCGACGCCGAGTGAAAAAGAACGACTTGTTATGAAGAGTAAGTCGAAATTGAACCTAAATAGTTAACCTCCATTGAATCATATAAACACATAATATTTATTTTCTTCCTGCAGTTTATTTTTAGTTTCTTTTTGAATCAAATATGTATCTTTTGTTTTTGTAGAAAGGAAGGAGGAATTTGAAAAGCGCAAAACCATAGAGAAGGAAAAGTTTGAGAAATTCAAAACAGATATTGAGGAAAAGTTTAAAGTCTATTTCAAAGATCCTAAAAATGTATATTTAAAATTTCATCCAATGGATACTATCTACAGAAGTATAGTGTATGGAATCTACAATTATTTCTTAATTATTTTTATTGTGAAACAATAATTGTAGGCATGAAGTGGCTGAGACTATGGGTTTAATATCCTATGCATTTGGAACTGATGGGGTTGATAGATACATCAGGGTATATAGACGAGACATGCCACCATGTGAGGATGAATTGGCTGCAAGACGCAGGGGAGACCCATGGAATGATAAAATCAAACAAGAACTGATTGAAAAGGTAATACATTTTTTTATGTGGGGAAACAATTACAATTATAAATAATTTAGAGAAAGAATGAGAAAATTGAGGAAGAGGAATATTTGAAACGTAATCCAGAGAAATTTGTACCCAATTCAAATTACAAAGACAAATATGCTCATTTGATTGGTCAAGATGCAGCGCTGGAAGCTGCAAAGAAAACAGAAACAAACAAAACTTATGGATTTGGTAATTACTATTATTTTAATTAATCTGTATATTACTATAACATTTCGTTTTAGTTCCAAGTGAAAATAAAAAAGATCAACGCTCTATAGAACAAACTATGGATGACATTAGGGCTAAAAAACGTTTGAAGACATCACACACAAGTGCTGACCCCAGCAATGATTAACTTAAATGTTATGTATATTAATTTTGACGCGTATTTTTAAACGCAATATTTAGTGTTTACAAATATTCTGTTGACGAATATTTTATGTTTCTATTAGTGGGTGAAACGCCCTGCAGTAAAGCCGTGTATTCTTTTTTAATTTTGAAAAGTTTGGCACATTCGAAATGGTTCACATCAGTGTACTTGGTTTGGACCAAACTTAAAAGTGTGTTCAGTAAAAAGTCTGCATTATTTGTGATGAATTTTCGTTGCTGAAAATAAGAGCGGAATATAAAATCATGCGTTTTATATCAAAAAGAAATTCTACCTCATATTGCGACTCCTTGCGCAATGATTGTTCGATGTGCCTTAAATGCGCATCAAAAACGGTATATAGCGTTTCATCAATTGTGTAAAGAAGATCAGATGTTTGTAGTTTTAAACAATCTTCGATTAATGCTAAATAGAGCTTAGTGAAAGCCATAGTATTTGCAGTTAATTGAAGCCAGCAATCGCCTGTTAAACAATTTCACGTGTATGTTTTTTTTGTAATACTATTAAATTATAAATACCAGTAACATATGAATCCAAGATTAAACCCATTTCGTTATTTTCTTGTAGAAATCTCGCCAGTCCCATTTTCGATTTCAAATTTAGTGGAATCCATTTGTCATCCAAAGAACGTACTTTGATTGCATCTATAAACTTATCACGGGTATCCTTTAAAGCTCTGGACAATGGTGTACGGAGAGCTCCGTCGAGTTGATAACATAAATCTATACCATACGAACAAAGCTAGAAATTAAATAGAATTATTTCATGTTATCCTTCAACTTTGATCAATTACCCTTTCACACTGAAGCCGTACTAATACTACACATTCAGTTAAAACGGAAAGCGGAGTTTGTGGCATAAAAGCTTGCTTAATGAAATGCGCACTAAACAAATTAAGTTCGTTGCTTGCCCAAACAACGTAAGCTAAAAATAGAGAAACCCTTGCATTACCGTATTACAACGTTACATTATTTTTACCAGAAGCACAATTTGGTGAGTCGGGGAAAGCCCTTAGAAATTCTTCGGTCATGTGGCACATATTGGTAAATACCACACTTGACAGATATCGAACATATACAGTAGTTGAACCTTCGCGTTTAACTCTTTTGCATTGCGTTTTCAACATACTACTACAAAGTTTCAAAAATAAGCCACAAGACTGTGTTGACCTTCCTAATTGATTGAGCAAACGGACTGCTCTTCTAGCAGCTCTTAAACCACCTTGCAATGATTTATCAGGATTCACTTCCAATTCCTTCATTAAAACTTCTGTCAAAAGCACGTTTCTTTGCTCAACCTAACAAATAATTTTAAATAACATTATCTAGAGTTTATTATATATTTTGAATTACCTTTCTTTGTATATCAGCTAAAATATGATCTGGTTGATTGTTTGATGTGATATATTGTGCAATATAATCTTTAGCTTTTTGCAAAAGAACAAGAGCGTCTTCGAAATGTCTTTGAGCCACACAAACGTCCAATTCTTCTGGAATATCTAAAAGCCAATCTGGATGATTTTCTTCCTCCTCTTGATCATCAAACGCTAAAAATAATTATGTTAATTAAGATATGTTAAATAGTTTAATTATACCAACGATTTAATGTTGATGATTCTATGGATATAGACCTTGATGGAGATTTTTCGCATATTGTTTCGCGCTTTTGCTGATCATGGGCCAATCTCAGTTTCTTAGCCTGTTCGAATTTATCGAGCCAG
This sequence comes from Nicrophorus orbicollis, assembly GCA_018845635.1. Taxonomy (NCBI): domain Eukaryota; kingdom Metazoa; phylum Arthropoda; class Insecta; order Coleoptera; family Silphidae; genus Nicrophorus; species Nicrophorus orbicollis. The sequence continues at coordinate 515,222 of JAFMTC010000316.1, forward strand.
TCTTTCTGCAAATATGGAATATTATCTGTTTTCTTAAAATATATCCATAGTAAATACCTTGCTAGAATTAGATTTGCATTGAAAGACTCTAGTGTCTGGGAATGCAAGAAGCTTGAAAGCGTGCTTTACATTTCCCAAATCTCTTACATTCACGACAGCCAAGCTGCCAAGTTCGTAATAGGCTTCATGTTTATAACGTTTTCCACTATTTCTATATATCAAATTTCAATTTTTAATATACTTAAGAAGTAAATATACAAATGACGAAACTTACGTATTGTTAGAGATTGCCAATAGTAGGCCCTCAGAAAATAAGAAAGCATATACGTTTTTAATAGGAATATTCTCAGATACATCCAATTCTGATAAGAATCCTTCATGTTGTAAAATAATGTTTGGTACATCTAAAATTGACTAAGAAAATTCTATATAACAAAAAAGATATATCAATGTATCTGATAACTTACAGCACATCCTTCAACTTTTTCTAAAACACAAGCTATCTTTTGCCTTCTAATTTCTTCCTCCCTTTCTTCACTATTCTCCTCATTGCTTTCTGCTTCAACTGGAGCTGTAGTATCATCACCAAGGATAGATGTATTGTACAAAGAATTTAATAAAGACCTCTGCTCAGTCAATAAATGGGACAGCTGATACATTTCACTTTCAAGATCTGATTAAATATTAGTTCAGAAATCAAACTACAAGTAATTACTATATTTTGTTTATATTTTAAAAGGATACGGGATATTTCCTTAGCAGTGTCAATGAACTGGATATAATTTTTATAGACATTCCGCTTAAGGTTTTCATTGGTTGTTTCATATAAGCCATGTATTGTTTTTCGTAAACGAATCAATTCCTGACCACCCACACAGCTTTGAGATAATTCTTTAACATCTAAGAAGAAATATTAATTAGAATTTTATCCAAAATACAATGTTACATGTTTTTAGAACCGAACAACTTACATTTATCTGGATTAAAATCACTAGAACTCAAAATAGAAATAGAAGGATCTGCCATTGTTATTTGATTGTTACAACAATCATATGTAATAATGTAATTGGTTTATTAATTGCAGTGATGATAACAAATGTCAACTTTGACAACTCCCACATAAATAAACCTATGGGAATAACATGGAATAACAGTACTGATATTGAGTTGTTGGTTGCCTATAGATATTACGATTAATCAAGTAGACACGTATTGCAGAAGGACACATTAATCATACGATAATAAGCTTATCGGAAATTCAAAATAGTTGGAAACGTGATACTAAATACACACCCTACGTGTCTTATTTGAAATACTATTATTCAACAACGTTTTCTAAAAATAAATTTATAAAAATCCATCATATAAAAATATAATTGACAAAAAAAAACTATAAATACAACTTTTATGTAATTGCTTCCTGTTACGATCCTTCAAAAACTATATTTTATTAAAAAGTAATAATGTTTTCGTATTTACATTTGCTGATTTCATGTTTGTATTATTATTAGTAGAACAATTATTTCGACTTTTTTATGCAGAAAGTTGTTGTAATAAAATTTTGCTGTAATATTATACTTTTTATGAGTCATTATTATATTTTCCTATAAATTAGATTTCTACTTTTAATTTCCTGGTCATTGTATTATTATAACATTATTGGATATTTACAACAACAACATGTTACTTTTAATTTTGTATTAAATTTGATACAAAATTAAAAGGTTTACATCTTTTAAGTATATAAGAAATCACATTCAATTATAATATTTATTACAATAGTGACATTAATTAAATTTTAAACAAATCTACTCCTAGGTAGTGCTGTCTTTCCGACCAATTAAATTTGTATTTTTTATTAATTTCTATTTATTGCAAATATAATTTGTCAAATTGATGATTATAAAACCTGTTTTGAAATAAACAAATATTAAATATTTGCCTATTTACAAAAAAATAATTACTATTTTCAAAATTAAAGAAGACAGCAGATTTCAAATGATGATTGGAATTTTGGAACTTAAGTTTCAAGTTAAATGGTATTTCGATATATTCAAGGTGTTTGGCATTGGAAAGGCCTAGATTTTAATTACAATATTTGCTATATACATATGTATTTCCCTATTATTTTTTTTTAATTTTTCTTTTCTATTTCTTCATTTTATTGTATTGAACTTATTTTTTATTTGTTGCAATACATTTTATTATTATTAAAAATGAAGTAATGATAAATTCTATGATGTTACTGAAATATAAAGTAACTCTAGTTAATTGAAAGTATCTAAATTTGAAAAATATTAGATAAAATATCCACACTATATAATATTTTTACATGCAATACAGTAAAACTTCAAAATATGGTAAATTAAGGTGTATTGCCTTATATTTCTAAATAATGATTAAGTTTGTGTGTTGTCATCCAGAAATAAATATAAACAGATAAAGGTTTTAATCTATAATAAAAAATATAAAAATGTAAGCCTTCTTCTGATAAACACTATTTAATCAGAGAAACATCAATTTCAAAGATATATTTAAGTTAGGATTATAAGTAAGTTTGAAGAGCAGATATGGACATATGTAGGATGAACTAGAATTTAAAAAAAAAGTTTAGTAGAAATTTGTTGAAATTTTCTTTGTGGAATGTAAAATGTTAATTCGTAATAAAAAGAATGAAAGTAAATGTAAACAATTGTGAACGTGCATTTTAGCACGAGTTAAGTTTTTGAATTTGGGATTAACGTAAAAATCCTTAAATTGCTATAATCCTATAAGAAAAAAAAAAGCTTTGACTCACAATACACATTATGTCATTCAAACGTAAGATCGTGTAACTTACGCATGCGTGTAATACACATGTGTGTTGGACCAATAATGTTAGCCCACGAAACTTTGTTGTTGTGTTCGTGTCTCATCTATTTAGTCCAGTCAAATACGTTCAGACTTATCAAATATTCCGCAATGAGTGCAGAATTTCAGTGATTTTTCTTGATAAACGTTCATACTTATACGTGCAATGATGAACAGTATATTCGACATGATGTTAGTGAACAATAATTTAGTGAAGAAAGTAACCCCTTGTATACTGTTATTACTATTAGAACATATATTAGGTGGTGAGCACAAGTCCGAAAAGTTAACCTCTAAACGTCAGAACTGATTGTTTCTTTTCCCTTGCAGTATGTGAAGCTGCTACACAGGCGGAAATAAGTAATCACTTAGAGTTAGGCAAGCAATTCTTAGCTAGAGGACAATTTTCCGATGCCTTGACACATTATCATGCAGCTGTTGGTAAATTCACCCAACCTGATTTTTATAAATAGACAATGCTAAAAACTTTACTTTGCAATTTACAGAGGGGGATCCAAGGAACTATCTGACATATTTTAAAAGGGGAACTGTTTATTTGGCCCTAGGAAAATCAAAAAATGCTCTTAGCGATTTAGACAAAGTACTTGAGCTCAAACCAGATTTTACAGCTGCTAGAGTGAGCCGAGGCAATGTGCATCTCAAACAAGCCAATTATGATTTAGCACAATTGGACTTTTATAATGTGGTATGTACTTAATTTCTAACTCTCTGGCTGACTATTTAAACATCATATTTTTCTATTTGTAGCTACAAGTAGATCCATATAATGAAGAAGCCAATGAGTTAATACACAGAATTGATCCTGTCAAGGAAAGAGAACAGTTGGCCAAATATTACTATGGAAATAATGATTATAACAGTGCTATTCACACTCTGTCTGAAGCAATTGAGATCAGCCCATGGGCTGCCAGGCTTTATGAATTAAGATCAGAAATGCATATGGAAAATAATGATTTCTTATCAGCTGCAGCTGATATTAAAGCAGCAACGAAATTGCAAGCAGACAACACAGATGGCTACTTTAAACTGGCAAACTTGTTATACCAAATGGGTCATGCAACAGATGCATTAAAGTCTATAAGAGAATGTTTGAAATTGGACCCAGAACACAAGGACTGTTTTCCGTTATATAAAAAGATCAAGAAAGTTGAAAAATTCTTAACTGAGTCAGAGACTTATAAAGAAGAAGGTAACTTTGTGGAATGCATTGCGTCAGCTGAAAAAGCATTCAAAAATGAAAAGGAAGTTCAAATGATCATTTTGGAGTCTCAAAAGTTACTTTGTCACTGCTACATGAAGGATGAACAGACTTCTGAAGCTGTCAGTGCTTGTTCTGATGTGATCAACGTCCAACAAGACTTAAATGTTTATTGTGATAGGGCTGAAGCCTACATTATGTCTGATCTCTTTGACGATGCCATAAGGGATTACAAATCTGCATTAGAAATAGATCAGAACTTTGAAAGGGCCAAAGAGGGTTTGCAGAGGGCACAGAAACTGCAACAACAGAGCGAGAGGCGAGATTATTATAAGATCTTGGATGTAAAAAAATCCGCTACTAAAAAAGAAATTGTTAAAGCATACAGGAAACAAGCACAAAAATGGCATCCAGATAATTATCAGCAAGATGAGAAAATGAAAAAGATTGCTGAAAAGAAGTTCATAGACATTGCTGCTGCTAAAGAGGTAAGTTTTGTTTTGTTTTCTACTGCTTTTAGCGCTTTTGTCATATTTCTTTATCATACAAATTGGGGAAATTGAGCTAATTATGTTGT
>JAFMTC010000316.1:519923-535617 GCA_018845635.1 Nicrophorus orbicollis
AAGAAACATGAAAATAGGTGTTAAGATGAATGTTGGTTTATCCGTTGCAGGGTCAAATAGATGACTGCTCATGCAACGTAGATAGCCTTGACAATTTTAATAACAACAAAATCTACCCGAGATTGCAAAGTCTGCTCACAAAAGACTATTTCAGATTTTACAAGGTAAATTTGAAGAAAGATTGCCCGTATTGGGCGGATGACAGTAGATGCGCCATGAAATACTGTCACGTGGAGGCGTGCCACGAGGAGGACATTCCTGCGGGTCTAAAAGCAGTCGTTGCGCCACATAATAAATATACGATGGAGAGTTGCGAGGACGATGTCGAGCTTGGTTTTCTTAATAAAACGTTGAGCGCCAAAGTCAAAGAAGATTTTGTATTGTGGGAAGTGTACGACGATTCTCAAGATAATTTTTGTATAATCAATGAGAACGACAGCGAGTCTGAGTATGTGGATTTGATGTTGAATCCAGAAAGGTACACCGGTTATAAAGGTGATTCGGCACACAGAGTTTGGCATACCATTTATATGGAAAATTGCTTCAGACCAACGCGAACCAGTTTTCATGCTTATATTCAAAACGATAAACTAAGCGGCATGTGTTTGGAAAAGAGAACTTTTTACAGGGTGATCTCTGGATTGCACGCAAGTATCAACATTCATTTGTCAGCGAAATACCTCTTATCGGAAAAGAAAGGTTTAGGCCTTATATCAACACCGATTTGGGGTAGGAATGTGGAGGAGTTCCACAAAAGGTTTGATCCCGAGAACACGGACGGAGAAGGACCTAATTGGATAAGAAATTTGTATTTCCTTTATTTGATAGAATTGCGGGCAATCGTCAAAGCTTCGCAATATCTGCAGAAGGAGGAATTCTACACAGGTAACGAAGCAGAGGATTGGGATACACAGCTTGCAATCAAGGATTTATTGAACGTAGCTAATCAATTCCCTAATCACTTCAATGAGCGAGCGATGTTTGCCGGCGGAGATGAAGCTCAGAAATTGAAGTTTGAATTTAAGAACCACTTTCGGAACGTCTCCAGTGTAATGGATTGTGTGGGTTGCGATAAGTGCAAATTATGGGGAAAACTTCAAACGCAGGGTCTTGGAACGGCTCTTAAGATATTATTTTCTGGTAAATTCGATGACCACAATACTCCCGACAATTATATTCACAATTCCAATAAAAAAGACTTCCAATTGCAGCGTAGTGAAATTGTTTCGTTAATAAACGCCTTCGGTAGACTATCAGAAAGTATTTTCGAATTAAGTGAATTCCGTAAACTTTCTAGCTGATTAATAGTTATTATTTATATAATTACAAACAGAGTACTTATACATCACTTTTATTATTTTCCTAATTATAATTTAATACGGGTAAATGGTGTTTAGCATATAAGAAAATTATGTAAATAATTGTTGTGTAAATATTTATTAAAATATATATATGTGCTGAGTTTTAATAAATTTCTTTATTTATCGCCCTCGCAATTTCAATTACATTAATGGTGTATTTGCTCAATTTCCCCATTACGCATATACTTTTAAAATAGTTTTATGAACAGATGTGTATAAAAATTTTAGGTTGTATGATTATGTTGTTTCTTTTTTTAGGTGTTGACTGATGAAGAAAAACGGCGACAATTTGACAATGGCGAGGACCCATTGGATCCAGAATCTGGTAAAGGAGACATGCCAAATTTCCATCAATTCCACTCGTTCCACGGTAGTCCGTTCCAATTTAAGTTCCATTTTAATTAAATCAATTTTATGAATATTTATTTTTCCTTTCGATTACGTCTCTTTTATACAATTATTAGTGATTTAATCTAAATGTTGACACAGTCATCCATCAATGAAATTGCTTCCCACGGATATCGAAGCGAACCACCACTTGCGTTAGACGCAATTATTAAAATTTGCCNTTTTTTGCTTAAATTATGAATTCTTGTCTACTAATTCTAAAAGAGACTGCATAATCTTATTTTGTTTCGTGTACAATTGAGTCATGATTATTATGTACATATTATCGTTTTCTTTTTCTAATAAATTATATTAATTTATGATTTATATTTAGCTACATTTATTTCAAACCAAAAAAAAAGATATGTATATTATATTAAAATAGTTTAAAACAGTATATTTTTGTTTATGTTATTGTTATTAGTGGTAAGTTATTTTGATCACTCATAAACCAGCTGTTTGTACAGTTATAAATTGAAGAAATATTCTTTGGAAGTTTCTTAATTCTTTTATTATTGTATAAATAAATTATCAAAAAGTAAGTATTTTGAAAAGAAATTGATTTCTTAATGATGATGCTAACGTGACAGAAAATCCATAGAAATGGAAGTGTATGTTGGCTACACTGTTGATGGGGGCGGATTGGATTGTATAGGACTGTCAAATGCTGGTTGTCAAGTGCAGCTAGTGCTTTGTCAAAGTTGACAAGTGGTAAAAACAACATAATAAAGGAGTGAGGAAAAATGGCAGCGGAAATAAAGCCTGCAACACAATCAAATGACAAGTTTTGTACCAGCAAGAAGCCGGCTTTGTTGGCGAAATTAGAGGGATGCCATGACGAAATCAACGCAGCCGTAATTATACCGGGTGAGGACGGTATAATCAGTGTCTCCGATGATAAGTAAGTCAATTGCGATGTTATGATTTTTAGCTGCACTTGTTTCTGCTCATTTTTTAATCTAATTTTCCTATATGATAATCAATGTTGACCAATGTTGTTCATGGTCATTCTGTTTTATGCACAGAAGTAGTCTCTATCTGTTATCCAGCTGTGAACATTCCCATCATATCAATTATTCATCATAGTCATACACAATGATTAAACTTGGAGGAATTGTTTGAACAAAATATTCTATTTCTGAGTCAGTTTTTTTTTGGTATAATTATCTCATTTTTCATGATAAGACAAATTGAGTGTTTTTAGAATTTTCATTGGTCTTATCTTTATCATTTGTTTTAGGACTGTCAGAGTATGGCTGAAAAGAGATTCAGGTCAATATTGGCCAAGTATTTGCCAGTACATGCCAAGTGGTGCAACATCTTTATTTTACACTGTGGAAACAAGACAATTGTTCATTGGCCAAGAAAATGGTACTGTGTCTGAATTTTCTTTGGCATCTGATTTTAACAGGATGATGCCTGTGAGGGAGTACTTGGCTCATCAAGGCAGAGTTACTGAAGTCATTTTTGCACTTAATTGTGAATGGGTGCTGAGTGTAAGCAGAGATAAAACATTCTCTTACAACTGTACACAAACTGGAAGAAACATTGGAATTTTCACTGCAGAAGCCTGGTGCACTGCTCTACAGTATCCTTTAATTTCAATGCAGTTAACAGACTTTCACATACTTCTTGTAAATTTCTTAACAATTATATTAGGTTTGATTCTCAATCCAAGCATGCATTTGTTGGTGATTATTCTGGGCATATTACCATGCTTAAGTTATCCAACAATGGGGCTTGTGTGGTTACTACTTTGAAGGGTCATTCTGGATCTGTTAGAACATTGGCCTGGGATATGGATAAGAAAATGCTTTTCAGTGGCTCATTCGATCAGACAGTAATTGTTTGGGATATTGGAGGTCAACAAGGAACTGCATATGAATTGCAAGGACATCATAACAAGGTCTATATAAATAAAGTGCAAAGTATTTTAAAAGATGCTAATTTGATGATTTGCATTTCTAGGTGACTGCATTATGTTTTTTAAATACAACGAGGCAGTTGGTAAGCGCCGGCGAAGACAATGTCCTTGTTTTCTGGGACATGAGCAGATCGAGACAGGAGACCCCGGAATGGATCGAATCGGACACCTGCCAGATGTGCGGGCGCCCGTTCTTCTGGAATTTACGAGCCATGATGGATCAAAGGCAATTAGGTCTAAGACAACATCATTGTCGCCATTGCGGCAAGGCCGTGTGCGATAAATGCTCTACAGCTCGTTTGGCCATTCCCAATATGGGCTTCGAATTTGCAGTGAGGGTGTGCGAACCCTGCCATATTAATTTAAAAGATGTGGAGTAAGTTCGAATACACAGGATCAGTAATATTTAGATATTTATTATTATCTCTATTTGCAGTCGTCCCTCCTTGGCCACATTCCATGATGCCAAACACAGTATATGCGCGATGAGTTTGGATGAGACTCGCAAGAAGTTGGTGACCGTAGGTCGCGATAAGCTCATAAAAATCTGGGACATCTCCGCTTTACTATGAAAGGGTTGTTGTTTTATCTATAATTCTTTTTTGTTTATGTTATATCAGACTGGATCTTATCAACTACTGTATTGGAATGTGATTCACCAAATTAAGATATGTCTAATTATTAGAGTGTGCTATTGTTTAATTTGTAAAGATTTATGAATATTATTACTATTATATTTATATTGTATAGGTTTCATTGAGGCATTTCCAATTTCAATGGAATATTATTTACAACATATTTGAAAGTTTATATGTAAATAACAACTTGATTTTATCATTATTTTGTCATCAACTTAAGGACTAATATCTAAAATGGCTTCAATAAATGGAAAAGAAAATAACATCTGTTGCATTCGAAATAATAAACCGTTGTAAAGGATTATTGTTTTAATATCAAAATCAATGAATTGATATTCCTATTACAGATACATATACGACCATTTCATAATAACAGATCTTGTGATTATAGCGGAGATTTTGGTACATTCCTGTATTACATCGATATGTATTTCTTTTATGAGATTATTTTCAAACAAATCAAAATAACTTTTACACTTGATACTAATATAAGGATCATGCCTTAAGGTTCATATTAGAAGAATTTTCTACTAAATATCTTTATTTTTAATGTTTAAACATATATATTAAAAGGATTATGTTTTACTTGTTATGTAGTAAAATTTATAGTGTGTGGATATGTTTTTTTTAAACCCGTAAAACTAGTTAATATTTTATAATCAATTCTAAAAATATTGTTTAATTCATAAATATATTTTCAATTCTACAAAACTTTTAATGAAATCTAATTATGTATACATGCAATGTTGAAACCTATATTAATAAATTGTCTCAGTTTTATTCAACATAAATTCTTGATTAAGTTTTGTATATATTTAATGAACCAGTGTATCAACTAAACATTAACCAGGTCTAAATTTAAGTTGGTAGTTATGTTTTTTTGTGTTTAATCTGTTAAGAATGTCATATTTTGAAGGCGAACTTCGTGCGTATTGCCTTCATCATCAAAATATTTTGATGTAGACAAATTTTAAATAAAATCCAAAGAAATGTCTGTGTTAGAGAAATTGCGTCGTTTTGACGCTTATTCTAAAACTATGGATGATTTCAGGATTCGAACCTATGGGGGGGCTGCAAGTAATTTATCAATTTTAAATAATTTAATTAGCAATGATAATAATATTCTTCATTAATTATTTCAGTTACTATAATCAGTATAATAATAATGGGGTTATTATTTTGGGTAGAATTAGTTGACTTTGTTACCCCTAATTTATCAGAAGAACTATTTGTTGATACAACTCGGAGTCCTAATATTAATATTAATTTAGATATTGTTATACCCACAATATCTTGTGATTGTAAGTTTTAAATATTTGATAATCTTGAAACTACTACTAAACTTGTCTGTGATAGTTTTAGCACTAGATGCAATGGATTCATCAGGTGAACAACATTTAGAAATAGATCATAATATATATAAGCGTAGATTAGATCTTGAAGGTAATCCAATTGAAGAGCCTCAAAAAGAGGACATAACAATTCAAACAAAAGAAGTTACAGAGGTATTGTTCAGAAATTGTATACAATTTTATGCTTATTATATGATTTTAAGGGCACTAACTCAACAGAAATTCTATGTGGAAGTTGTTATGGTGCCAGCATGGATCCCAAGAGGTAAATCTATTACAATAACTGCAATTGCATCAATTACACTATTGTTTCTAGATGCTGTAATACTTGTGATGAAGTTAGAGAGGCTTATAGAGAAATGAGATGGGCATTAGACAATTTGGAAAATATTACCCAATGCAAAGATGAGAAATACAATGAGAGACTAAAAACTGCATTCACACAAGGTTGTCAGATATATGGATCGTTAACAGTAAACCGAGTCAGTGGTAGTTTTCACATTGCACCTGGAAAGAGCTTCAGCATTAATCATATGCATGTACATGATGTACAACCATTCTCATCAACTGTGTTTAATACTACCCATACTATTAAACATTTGTCATTTGGAGCTACGTTGGATGGAGATGCTCACAATCCATTGAAAGATACCTACAGTGTTGCTCTTGAAGGTAAGAATTTTTTTTAAGTTAAACTACATTTAAGTCATATAATTTTATTTAAATAAGAAAAAAATAAAAATATCTACAGTGTAATATTAGCGTAAAAATCACATTACATCCGTTTTGCTTTTTTAAAACTAAATATTAGTTATCAGTACATCATGCTAATTAGTAACAATTGCTTTTTTCACAAAATCCATTATTTCATATTTCACGCTAACATCTCAAACCAGATCCAATTGCCAAGAAGGTGCCAAATGATCCACCTCCTTGAACCATTACTTTACCGACTGTATTTACTAATTCCCTTCCTCTCAACCCAGTCCTGAAAAAATCTCAGCATGGTAAATAGGTACATTGAAAGGTTATGTAATGCTATACCTGAGTGCAGAGAAACCACCAAACAGGGCACCACTGGCCATTCCCACACAAAAACCTAAGAAGAAGCCCATTTTCATCTTATCAAAGCATGATGGGCCGTGTTGTTGATATACTCCTCCTGGTACAGGCATTTTGCATCTAAAATATCAATAAATATTAATAACCAAATGCTTTGAACACGTTATTCTGTGGCTTACGTAATATTTTTTTATACAAGTTATCGATTGAAATGTATATTATAGCGGAATGTAGCAACTCGGAGAAATTTGGACATTAACACGCGGCCATATTAACTTTTCTTTCGTGATGTCAACGACATGTCATATGTGCATGGCGGCAAATTTGAAATAGTATTTTGTTTTACAACTTTTATTAATACATTTTCCTTCCAGGTGCAACAATGTTCCAATACCACATAAAAATCGTACCTACGTCTTACGTAAATATACGAGGGGAGATTATCAATACAAACCAATTTTCGGTAACAAAACATCAGAAGGTGATATCGGTTTTAAGTGGGGAATCCGGAATGCCAGGTGCCTTCTTTCAATATGAATTGTCCCCTTTGATGGTGAAATATACCGAGAAGGAGAGGTCCTTCGGACATTTCATTACGAACCTGTGTGCCATTATTGGTGGCATTTACACAGTCGCTAGTCTTATAGATGCAATGGTTTATAGATCTGTGCAACTCATTCAAAGAAAGATAGAGTTGGGAAAATTACACTAATAATAAATTTCTATGTAATATTTTATTTACAAGCTTTTTAAGAATATGTTGTAATCTTCTATAGGGCATTTGCAGACCTGATCACAGAACTCTAGATCATTACCTGAAACCATGGTACCAATTGAAACATAGCCTGGCTCTTTTGGATTGAATTGATCCAAGCCAAGTTTCTTAAGAAACATGTGTCTCTGTTTCAATCTGAAGGGCCTGCAGTTCAGAACTTCTGGTAATTTGCATATTGTTTCTGTGGAAATTTGCATATCCCTATGTAAGTATTCAAAAGTTTCTAACATATTTTGTTGTGCTAAAAATGAAAAGTAAAATGATTAACTAATATTAATGTTCTATTAACATACACATACCTTTCATAAATATGTTTGGTTTCTTTAACAATATTTCCTTCCTCTCATCATCTGTGAAACCCATTTCTTCTTTTAAAACAAACGCATTTCTTTTAACATGTTTTAAACTGTAAGTGATCAGTTTAGGTTGTTGTACTGCCAATTGACGCACGTCATTACCAGTTAAGGCAAATTCGTTTTGAAAGAATCCCAATCTATTGTCTATATCTTTAGTACTAAAATAAGAAATGTTAAAAGCAATGTAATAATTGTGATACAAAGAAAAGTACCTAAACATCAACCAATATGGATTATGCCCAATTATTCTGATAATCATATCATTTGTAAACTTCTTTGAACTCAAATAATTTATTCTCACTTGCATATTTTCTAGGGTTTGTTGAAATATATATGGATTCTTGGTAATTAACCTACCAATAATATCAATACCCAATCCTAGGTCATGCAAGAATATAATATGATTTTTAATATCTTTCTCAAAATCTAATCCCAAGATATATTGTGGTACAGTCACTTTCTTCTCAAGTCTATGCAAATCTACTCCAACTTTCAGCAGTTCTTGCAATGTTACAGATTTGTTTACATATGCTGCAAAGTTGAATGTTGGTTTCAAGTAAGGAGCAACATGTGAAATGTCTTCATCACATTTATCCAACACCGAAGAATTTTCCTGTGGTATTCTTGAAATTCCATTGAATGGGATCAAGTCATCCTGTTTTTGCACCACTATATCAGAGAATCGCTGAATTAAATTTGTTAAAGTTAATGGTCTACTTTGGCACAAACTGCTTAATTCTCTGCGCAACATTTTTATAAACTAATTGATACTAAGTCTATTTACATTTCTTGCTTTAGCTTTTGTAAGCAGGTTATGTTTAGTTTAGTTCTATGAGATTCCGTTAGTGGAATATATCTGTAGTTATTGTAGGTTAAAAACTTTTGATTTAAAAGAAGTTTAAATAGTAAATATTAAAATGAGCAAGGATATAGCCAATAAGGCATGGAATATGATGCGAGCCCTGCCAAGGGTTAATTTGGCTAATATTAGGGATAATCCAGGTAGTCGTCTGGTAAAATAGAGTTTATAACCTAAAACCTTTTTATTTTATTACATTGTTGTATTTTAGGGTAAGAAACGGGGTAGAGCACAGCATGGTGGTGATAAACATGGTGATGGTAATAAGGGCTCAGGGCAAAGGCAAAACTTTTTGAGAATTGGTTATGAGACTGGTAATAATCCATTCTATCTAAGATTTCCACATGAACCTTACTACAAGGGACACCAGTAGGTTTTGAGTCTTATTGCTTAATTAATGATATTAACATAATTAATATATTGTAGCTTGAAAAGGCAATATCCACCAATCTCATTGAACAAATTGCAGATGCTCATAGATACAAACCGATTAGATATAAGCAAACCAATTGACTTGGTGAGTTTGTTAAATACTGGATTATATAAGCTCCTGCCAGATCAGCGCCAGTTTGGTGTGAATTTAACAGATGAGGGTGCTGATTCATTCAAAGCAAAGATAAATATTGAAGTACAATGGGCCAGTGAATTGGTCATAGCTGCTGTTGAAAAGGCAGGTGGTGTTATAACCACATCTTACTATGACCAGCACAGCTTACAGACTATGTTAAACACCAAGAAATTTTTTGAAAGGGGAACCCCAATACCAAAAAGGATGATTCCACCTCCAGATGCAATTGAATATTATTCTGATCCCACAAACAGAGGGTATCTGGCTGATCCAGAGAAAGTGTCTCAAGAGAGATTGGTATTGGCTCAGAAATATGGCTATGAATTACCTCAGATCGAAAATGACAAAGATTATGGAATGTTGGTTGAGAGGAAAGATCCTAGACAAATTTTCTATGGACTTCATCCAGGTTGGGTAGTCAACTTAAAGGAAAAGGTTATTCTCAAACCTCAGGAGGAAGAATTATTGCAGTACTATAATTCGTAGATGATTGGAAATTTGTTTAGTTTTAATTTATTACATAACAATAAAAAATAAATAAAAAGTCAATGGTTTTTTTTTATCTTTATTGAAATAAAATCATTATTTAGGTAAAAGTCAATATGACTAAGGGAAGAATATAGCCAGCCCTTATATATTTATTAATTGAAAATATAAAGTGGTAGACACAATATAATAATTACATTTTTTTTCGTTTTTTTTATCTTTACAAATAGTAAACACATTTAACTTTACATTAAACATTTACATTTGATTTGAAGTGTTTATTTATATACCAGTTTCGTGTGTATATTATATATATATATAATATATTCATTAATCGAAATAAATCAAGAGCGTAACGACAAATTACTTATTATATTTTGACAAGGCACGCAAAATAGTTTTAGAATAGTTGTAGTTTTTTTTTTCATTAGTGTATTTTTATCTTTTGGATGGAAAATCTATTGTAGAATTATTTTATGTATATTTTAATATATATATTATACTTAGGGCAACATGCAAATATTGATTCTTATAATTACTTATATTAATATTATATTATATTAACTATATATATATGCTCGTTGTCCTCATTTTTAGTTGTTGAGGTTCAATGAATTTCTGCCATTGTTTCATTTAAATAGCACCAAAAAAGAAAACGTTTTTCTTTAATATTAAAAAATTACATAACGAAATAAAACCAAACGATGCGCATTTTTTCTATCTAAAACGACTAATTAAAAATTGTACTACGATTGAAATATAATTTTCAATTAAGTAAAGTTAATTCAACGAAATGCATCATTTGATATAAAAGATCTATATATATATTCTTATAATTTCTCTTATAACAAAACTATGTATATATTCTTTTTGTATATAAACAAATACAAGATATATACTAGAAAAAAGTTTTGATACATGTATATAAGATTACTTAATTATTAATTTGCCTATATAACGAGTTATACAACAGGTATATAAATACATTAAAATTAGAGATATATTGCTTGCTTAACTTGTTATGTCGGGCTGGGACTAAAAAGTAAGTAAGAATAAAAATATTCATTTAAGACTATTTAAGCGATCAAAAATACTCTCATATTAATCGTTCATTTGGAATGGACGAAAACGAATTCGACCGAAGAATTATTTCATGTTTAATAAAGATGTATTTTTGAAGATGAAATGGAGGCGAAACTATAAAATATGAAGATAAATAAGTAAATAAATATAATATACGTCTTAGAGGAAATTAGAAACAAAACAAGCTTAAACAAACAACATATAGAATAAAATTTGAAAACTCCAACAGCAAAAAACTGATCCCAAAAACAATCATATAATTTATATGATAACAATATTATTAAAGAGACATAGATATAATTATAGAGAGAGAGAAAGAGAGTTAGACGAAGACATTCTTACATCAATGTTAATATTTTTTTGTTTCCTCAATATATATTAAACCGTCGTGTAAAAAGACAGAAACTGTCTGTGTAAAAATATATCTTAGATTTAAAATTGTCTAGTTTATTAGTTTTTCTTTTTGTAACCCTAAGAATTTCTATGGTAGGCTTTTTAGATTTCCTTTTCAGTTTTGTTTTCTTTGCTTAACTTTTTTTTCCTAGACACGTTTCTTGTCAGTATTTATGAATTTTCGGCCGGCCAGTTTTGGATGCACTGCTATGTTAGCATTTTGAAGAACATTATGGCCAGGGAGATGTTCACGAACAGAATTACAATTACCAGCTGTTGGCGCGAGAACCAGTCCTGAAACATAACACAAGTTATATGTCCTTTAAAGAAGCTCCACTCTTTATTGTTCCTGAAACGAATATCGATATAAATACAAAGTGACAGATTAATTATAGATATTATGTGCAGGAAGACATCAATTCAACACTATCAATAGGATTCTGTAATTGGAGATCATCGCTTTTAAAATAAATATCATAATTTGTTGTAATAATATAATTGATTACTAAATTGCTACAAGTAATTTAACTAAATTTACGTAAAATTTATATATTAGGAAAGAAAGACCTTTTGGCCCAATTTGTGGCTTATAACGATATTTGTTGTTATTATTATTATTGATAAATAAAAGAATAAGGATTTATTTATTATATTTAATTAAATATAATTGCAATTTGAAATGATACCAGCAAACTATAAATTTTATTTTAAAAACTATAGAAATACGTATTTCTGAACTATTTTCTCTTGTGCTTAAATGAGATGATTCAATTGCAGAACAATTCAAGGCGCGCATTAGTACGATGCCAAACGCGTTATGCAATCGGTAAACAATTTAATTTTAAAGTTCGGCCAAATATTCGGTTCTTCTTTATATAAATGAAGGCAATTTGCGAATACTTTTGAAAAATATCATTTAGTACATGAAAGCAACAACATTTAAACAATAAAACTATTATAACTTCGATATAATTGAAGAGCGTATGACGTCTCGCATACTAAATTAATCTTAATAGGAAATTTACTATTTTTAATGGTCCATTTCAAGCTTTCATGCATTTTCATAAATTATGTTTTAAGTTTTAGTTATAAATATAGAATCCAATAAGAGTGAGTAAAGTTATTGTGACTTGTTTTGTTTGGCTTCGAATTGGATTTGGAAAATGAAGAAAATAAGCGCGACGTTTTTTTTCAAAGTCATTTATACATATATACAGTAAATCTTATTGGTAGATTGAATGGAGATGTCAAGATTATCAAGTTTTTTGTTAGACAGATATAGTTTTTCTAAAACTAGAAGAAGTCGTGTTTGTGTAGGACAATATATTTTTCATTGCATATCCAGTATTCTCTGTGATATCACTTCGCTAAAATTAGTCTCGTCCTCGGCATAGATCCGTTACGCTATATTCGGAGTAACAGAAATATCATTTAAAACAGATTTATACGAAATATGTTGTGTGTAAAAAACGAGATAGACATACAGATAGATTTAGAGCTATAGTGAATATGTATGTATGTAGATGTAGTGTGTGGGCGTGTGATAATGTCTAACAAGCATGCCGAAAAACATCTAAGGCATTAGAGTTATTTATTTATATCATTTAGAAAAGCGTTCAAATAAAATGAAAGTAAAATTATAAATAAAGACACGAAGCTGGACTGAACCTAGGTAAAACAATAACAAACAAAATAATAACGTGTGATCCTACATAACACAGCCAATCACATAAAGTAAACAAAGGAAAATAGATTGCTATTGAAACTAACATACCTATTGGTTCTCTGTTAGGCGTATCAAGAAAACAATTACGGATAAGTCGGTTTGTTAGAGAGAAATAAAGTAGTAGTCAAATTAAAATAAAACCTAGGTAAAGTCAAAATCAAAACTAAAGGTAAACGTGTGCAAAAGGCTTAAAGTTAAAGGGTATTGGTAGTAATTTGGAGGGGATTAAATATCAAAAATATCAAAATATGTTCTTTTTTCGTCCTTTTTGGAGTGGGGGCGGATAAATACTTATATCTCGGGGGCAAATAATGTACCTTAACTTGTGGACTGACTAAGTATAACAAAGGATTGGCACGTAGTTTCTCTTTTTCATCGGCCTGTCTTCGTACTTCCTCTCGTCGCGCAGACCCTAGTGCAGATACCTCCTCTCTGGACATGGGTCCAGTTGCCCTGGGTAGCTCTTGAAAGTCGGGTAATGACTTTTTGCGTGATAGACTCGTTTGAGGTATGATGTTCTAAATTGGACAAAAAGTTTTGTTTATTACGGTTATGCTTGTTCTTTGGCGTGACTATTGTTGCGAATTTTGGGGTGGGAGAGGTCGTGTCCTAAAAAAACTATACCTCGACTGGAGGTGTATCGATCCAACTCTCGGAGGCTCGACGAGCCATAAGAGCAGGAGAGTACATGAGATCCTCCTCGTCATCTTCGTCATTCTGATACCACAGCATGTTGCGCACAGACTAGCTATATTTACCAGCTAACACATTTAGAAACACGACCTCCCCTCCCCTCTCACTTTTAGCGCGTTTCGAAATTGGATCGGGGCCACTAACCTTGGGAGCAGCAGCAGTAGCAGCAACAGCACTGGCATTTCCACCAGCAATAAATAGGCTTTCAGTCCTCTTCGGTTGATTCGGAGATGGAATGATGTCCTGACCTAGGTTCTTTTTCTTGATCAGAATTTCCTCGAACGGTGGTTGCTGCGGCATGGCAGATCCGTTTCCTTCCATTTGCGGCATTTTGGCACTAACCACTGATCCGTTCCTCATTGCAGGAGGAGCTGGCGTGGTCCCCCTAATTGCCGATGGCGCTCTGGCAGTTCTATCTGGGGTTACTGACGGTCTCGCTGTTCTATCTATCGATGGTTGTCTTGAACCCATACCTCCGCCCATCCTTCCAGTCGCTCTGGAGTATCTGTCCACGCTCGAATCTCTGCTCGGTGGTCGCTTGTAGTGATCAAAATGATCTATCGAGGATTGCTGCGATGTTGTACCCAAATATGGACGGTCTCCCGAGATCCGTCTGGATGCTCTTGGTAAGGCACCTGGTTGCGAATGGTCTATCGACGAAATGCTTTGCCTTCCTCTTATTGGCGTTGCTTCCTTTTGGAATTGTTTAGTCAAATGTTGGTGATTCATTTCATTCAAGTGGTCTTTCTTAATTTCTATATTATTATTTGGTAGTGAGGTCGTTGGATTATTGTGGTAAGCTTCAGTTTGATTAGTAGTATTATTGAAAATTGGCTTCTTTGGCGTTTGATTTGACAGCAAATTTTGATTCAACGGAATTTCGTTCGGTAGTTGATGTGGGATCTCGTTCGTTGGATTGTTCTGTAACGTCTCTTTTTGCATAATCGCATTGTAATCACCGTACTTCTCGCGCATTTTCATTTCCTTAGCTCTCAATTTTTCCAAGCCTGGTTGCTTAAAGTCAGGAGCGTACTTCTTAGCAACGGTTTGAGCAATATTTGAATCCTCCCTGGCGCAAGCGGCCGACTTATCAGAGGCCTCTGCCTTTCCTCTGGCCGTGGCTGTTCTCGATATGGCGATATCGGCCTTCTGCATGGCAATCTTTGATGCCCTTTGGGCGGCATTTACCGCACCCTCTATCCGCTCCCTGAATTTAGCAGATCTCATCAAGAATATGTGCTTCTTTTTCGGGTTAGTTATGAGTACGTTGTTCTTGTATTTGCCTTCCTCCTTTTCACCGTTGCTGAAAGTAGTTACACCGTAACCATATTTTTTATTGTTGAACCATTCACCTTCGTATTTAAGTCCATCAGAACGTTCACTAACACCATAACCAGTGCGCTTATCGTTTTTCCACTCTCCCATATATGTCTCCTTAACGCTGGGATCCATTTGTTCGTCCTGATATGAAACGGTAAACATTTGTTAATCGATGATTTTGTTACAGACTATATGACATTACCTCAACGACGAAACTAGCATTTGAGTCCGATGGCACTGAAGCGTTTGTCATTGCAGATTGGGCAGAATCGGTGCTAACCCATGAAGCAGATGATGCTGTGGAACGGATGCTTCCGGTCATTCTCTTCTCTAAGTCCCCGGTGCTTCTCTGCTTCTTCAATAAATTCTGACAAAGCAATCATTTTTCGTTAATTCCATCAGTCCACTTGCAAACAACTTACTGAAAACAATCCTCTCTTCATATTACTGGATCCCAGTGATCGTCTCCTAACAGCCGGTTCGTTCGAATTCATTTTTAACACGAAACCGCCTCTGGAATCGTCGACTCTTTTGTCTCTCTTATCCGAAGGTTCTGGTCCTGCTCCTCCGGCTTCGTTGCTCCTCAGGGATGTCATAGAAGCCCTGATCGCTTTGCTCGTTCTGTACTTGGAGGCCTTTCCAAAGGGTGCACTGTTCCTGACACCATAGCCATGCCTCATTCCCCTCATCCATTGTCCCTGATATGTACCT
>JAFMTC010000316.1:543986-554219 GCA_018845635.1 Nicrophorus orbicollis
CGGATTCTTATTAAAATCAGCATTTTTCAACCTACAAATATTTCACTGAAAGACAGAATTATGCAAAATATGACGCGGATTTATCGACGGTTAATATAGAAATAAAAACCAAAGTGGAGAGTAAAATTTAAAGAATATATTCACTTCTCAATTCCAGTAATTTATATTTCAAGAAACGATATCAATATCAATCATATAAATTCTTCAGAAAATTATATTCTTGTTCGAAAGATGATTAATTAAATAGTAACATCAATTATGTAACATATATACTTGAATTCAGCTTACGGAAAATACTTTATACTTTAATTTCAAATGTTTTATATTCTTTAATATAAAATATTTGTAATGAAATAATGAATATGAAAACAAATATTAATAATTCATAAAATATGTTTTAAGCAAATAGGATTTGTTTTGGTATTTGCAATATAAACCTTTTCAAATAAAATATACACATAAAAGTGGGAAGAAATAGATTTAGAGCAAGAATTTTTCAATGGAAAATTTAGAACTCGCGGTGATTCGTCGCAGGAACTATAATAAAATAAATATAGAAAATATGTTTATTGCCACTCAACTTCTTATGAACACAGAATACTTATTAAAATGAATACAATTGATCTCAGACGCAAGTGTGATTGAATTAAAGTGAAGGAAATTTTCAATGTACGTTACAGAATAGAGAGATATAAAAGTTTATTGAAGCAATTGGAATATTTTAGATTTGATTAATAGAATTTTTGTATTAAATTTAACATCTGGTGGTTTCCTATAGAGTAATATCATTGTATAATTGAAAGTATTACGTTATTTTCAATTAAACTAGTCAAATTAAAAAAAAAACGCAATACACTGTCTCAGTCAGGTCGGACTATGATAATCTGGTTCGAATCGAATCGACCGAATGATATCCCTTTTGAGAAGTAAGAATGGTGATTCGGTTAACGAACAATTAGAAAATTGTCTTTGAACTGACTATGTTCCTTAACCGACTTTTGTTAACTGCATTAAACTAAACAGTTAAAAAATGTAGGAATGTAAATAGAGAAAAAAATAGTGTATTACACCTATATCTCGCTTTACGGCCTAGATACGTTCCACGAAACTTGGCCGCAAAGCGAAAAGCCGTATAAGGAATCAATTATTGTGCTTGCGCAAGATTGGCAACATGTAGATATATCGACATGGATTTTTTTGTGCCGTTATAGCGAAACATTTTAAGCCGTAAATCGAAAACGAGTCTTAATTGAAGAGCGCCGTTATAGCGAAAAACCGCAAGAAAAATATTACCCTTTTAACTATAAATCTTTCTGTCCTTAGTGTACCTTTTTTATCATATTTCTCCAAGTTTAAGACGCATGTTTTTTTGAAAAATACGATGATTTATATATAATGTTTTAAATTATACATATTTCCAAACCGGACTACACTGAATCCGCACTAATTGATGCGAGATATAGTGATGTTTATAAAATAGTTACTAGATAAAACAAATGACGGCGTGTGGAATATTAGTTAGAGCCACATTAAGAATATGATCTAACCAGTTAGTTAATATACATTTTAATATTTGCAATCTTGTTAATGCAAGAGCTTTAGGAATTCTTTATTAATTTTAAGAATTTATAATAATAAACATACCAAAAACTGTCTATATTTAATTCTTTTTATATTTGAACAATTTTAGATATGTGTGTGATAAAAAAAGCATAAAATAATTATTAAGTTTTATTTATTATTGATTAGTCTATAAAGATAGTAATCACATTCTAAATTACCCACGATTGTTATATTTCTTGAGAAATGAACATACATAAAACAAATAAAGTACACACATTATGTGTGGAGTAAATAGTAATAACACTTTTTGTGTCCCCTTAATAATGGCCCTATTGTGGGGAACATTCGCTTTCAAACACGTAATAATGCAATACACTACTTTAGATTGCTGTTTGCTGTGTGCAAACGAAAATCCCCGCAGCACACCTACATCATTTTTATTTTTGTTGTCGCAATTATAATTGGATACAGTAATGTTCTGCGGAATTGTCTATTTAGACTGGCCGTGTGCTTTTCGCTTATTTTTCCTCTGGGAAATATAATATACACTGTCAGTCTATACTAATTGCTGCCAAGAGGGAAAATAAATAATTTTGCTTTCGTGTACAACAACAACTAGTCGTTATGAATCATAATACAAACATTTATTTTCGTGGATTTATTAACAATTAAATACAGTTTTCGACAGAAATTTATATTTTATTTACTGTTATATTTGCCAGTATCCATAAAATTATATTGATGAATGGATGTTTGCGAATAGAAGTTTAGTAATTTAAGATAGGCCTTTTATAATATCTAGAAAGTTTGAATGAGATGACATGAGATACATGTTTTTCTACAAGACAAGACACAACTAGTAGCTAAACTTTCACGCTAACCTCTTAACCAGAAGTATTCAGCTCAAAAATAACTCTATCTGATTATTATTTGTATCTCAAGAACATGCTGAACGACAAGAACTTTGGAAACATTTGAGTCTACAAAAACTATGTCTTTTGTATAAGAATACATGATGTATTAAATCATATCGTTAAACATCTCACAGATATAAAGATTTATGTCCAATAAATCAAATGAAAAAATTACATTATTTTTTTATAATAATTATAATTGATAGCAATTATTATCAAATACTCATATAGTGTGCATTCGAACAGAATTCGGATATAAAATTTCAAAATAAACTGAATGTTAATTGAGCAAAAACACAATATTATTATTTTTTATACTTAATTGAATTGTATTTTTATTACATAATATTATTTATAAAGTTTATTAATGTGCTATTTAATTTTATGTGGTTCTTAGAGTCCAGAGTTCTATTACCACAAATTCATTATTTCCAATTCTTAATTCTTAACCATGATTGAAATACAAAAATCAAATAGAATAGGGTATTATATTATGATTAATATTGGTATTTTTAATAACTTAAATAAAGTATTTCTCCCTGTGTAATGTAATTTTTCGATTAATAAATAATACTACTTTCACTAATCGGACGATAATGGTGTATTCATTCATAAATAATATGTTAAAATTACTTTAAATTAAATTACTACACTTCGAAAAATCATACAAGAAGTAAATAGTAAATCTGTTAACATGTGGACTATTTATAAATGAAATTGTTGAAACAAAATGCGATGATTTTATTTGGAATTTGAATTCGTAATTATTAAATCAACACTTCATAAATATGCTGCACACAAATCTCTGTAAGTATGTGCTTTGTAATATGTTACAGATTTCAGTGAATTAGTTTCACATAAAAAAATATTACTCAACAAAAAAGTTACATGTCGCTGTCAATTTATTGAATTTATAATAAATCTAATAATTAACACATGTTCTCGAGGTTTCAGTATTTTAAAATTGAACATATGAAATGTGCAAAGGATGATTCAATTAATTTAAGAATGATAATCACATGCGTTTTAAAAGTTTTGGTTCTCCAATGTAACAGATGTTCTTGTTCATAGCATATTAGTTAAATGTGCTTTGAATTCTGTATGAATCATATAAAAACCAACACATTGGATATATGTCTCGGTATTTGAAAATTGAATATATGAAATGTGCAAACGATGATTCAATTAATTTAAAGAATGATAATCACATGCGCTTAAAAAGTTTTGGTTCTCCAATGTAACAGATGTTCTTGTTCATAGCATATTAGTTAAATGTGCTTTGAATTCTGTATGAATCATATAAAAATCACACATTGAATATAAATTCATCCATACCTCGCTTTACGGCCTAGATACGTTCCAAGAAACTTGGCCGCTAAGCGAAAAACTATATAAGGAATTAATTATTGCGCTTGCGCAAGATTGGCAACATGTAGATATACCGACATGGAAAAATAAATTTTTTGCCGTTATAACGAAACAATTTAGGCCGTAAATCGAAAACGTGCCTTAATTGAAGAGGGCCGTTATAGCGAAATACCGTATAAAGAGCGGCCGTATAGCGAGGTATGGGTGTATCTTATTAATAAATGTATGGAAGTTTTTAATCAAGAACTATTAAGTTATATAAATTTTATAAATTTTTTCATTCTAATCTATTTAGTTTAGTAACTTATTTTCGATATTTTACTGAACGTATTACCGTAATTATAATAGTAACAAATATTTATTTATAATAATTTAATAGTTGAGTAAACAGCAGATTCATGTAGATATTGTCGTTTATTATATAAACCGAACTCTAACGAGAATTGTGGATCTTAGTCACTATTTAATAAGATGCCAAAGCAAGAAACTTTAGTGCCTGAATCTTAACAAAAAAAATATATATGTTAATTTCAATTCAACATTTTTTTATGGACAACAAAATACCATTGCGTCTAATGGAAATAACGGCATATACATCCACAGAAAAAAGTCTAATTCTAAGCCAAAAATGAAAAAGAAAATGTTAAATTTTACACCCCAAATCTAGATCCGCCCGTGGCATGCGCCTATCTCACCACGCCCTAATTACGGCGCTCCATGTAATATTATAGGGCTTATATTGAATAATACATTTTTAATAAAAACTTTTTCATTCATAAAAATTTTATGTGCGAAACTAATCTCTGTAATTTAAATGAAATTTGTTACAATTATAGTACATGAAGTTTTAAAAGTGTTAAGAACTATGCTCGTTCAACGTTCGTATTCTATTGGTAAAATGGTTTAGTTGATTTTTACTTTCACAGATTATTCTATCATCAAATCATTAATTAAAAAATAACACCATAGATAAAAATGAATATATTAATATTTTTTGGTCTATTAAAAACGATTATTGCAATGTTATTATTCTAATAAACATAATAATGAACATATCAAAATCGAGAACATTATTTTCATGAAAAAGATATTTGATTTTGAATTCAAGAATACATATGAAAATCACAACTGAAGTCTTTCAAATTAAATCTGCTGTTAACAAACAATTTATAAGAATTAAAATGCTATCAGCCATAATTTAATCAGTATAAATTATAAGATTTCAATACGTGTATGCAATCATAGCGACTGACGTAGTAACTTCGCTGCGGATATAAATAATTAAATACGTTCCATGAGAAACACGCATTAAAATTATTTAAGATATTATCAACATTTTTATGGTAAAGAATACTGCATACAGGTATTTTATCAGAATAGTAAAATCGCACAAAAGAATTCGTAAACTGTGTTGGGAATATCAGCATGAACGTGCGACGTTCGTGTTCAAATACAAACAGCAAAAAAAAATTGTATCATACATTCAATTGCTATTATCTCTCCCCTGTGATATAAACAAAGAAGCACAGGAGAGAGGAAAAAAAGAGGAAATAATAGCGTACAAACAGTTCGTGCTCCAAAATTAAAAACAGTTTAGCATTTCAAACGTAAATCGCGAGGCTCCAAATAAAAATAACGTATTTACATTTTTGAGTTGCATCGAATGTCACGCGTTGTATTGCTGCATATAAATTGAAGGAGTGCAGAAAAAAAGGAGAAGAGGAACAGGGGACAGATCCAGGGCACACGATGAACTTCAAATGGGTCGTGCTAATGGTTTCCGCATTGTCATGTCTGGCCGAAAAACTAGAGGATAGACGCAGACGGCCGACCGATCGTATTTTGAAACTGCTGCTCAAGTTTATGGAGCAGCCGGAGACAATGAACTGCGGCATCCTGGACGAATATCATGACATCCAAATCGTTGAGGATAATTCCAACTGGACTTGTCCGGACGACCAGCCGACTGAAGAACACCAGAGTGTCAAGAATTTGACGGAGCATATCGCAGTAAGTGAGCAGCTGCAAAATGTAACTGATGTCCAAAACGCTACAATGTGCAGCGATGAGGATACTACTGACAACTGCGAGGATTTGGTCCACTACAGCGATTGGAATACTGACGTGGAATGGGGAAAGTTCTTAAAGATGATTATCGAGTGATTTAATTGTTTCGTTTGATTGTTGTAAAAATTGTATATGTTTTCAAATATGAGAATTGTAATAAACGTTTTATGATCATTGTTTCGTGTATTTTTTTCCATTGGAATAAAGAGATCTTATCTGTTTATCGCATCCCCAAAGGGCTAAGTTTGGTTTTCATATTATATTACTTCTACTCAGCAAACCACATGAAAAATTACACGAATGGTAACGTTTTTATTGACTCTAGTTAATCTACTTCAGAATCAAATTTTAATAATTTCAAAGCATGTAGTGAATTATAAATCTTGTTCACTAGTGAACTTTAATCGAAAAGTGTAAAAGCTACAAAGATAATAATGTAAATATATAGAGGTAAATCGTAAACTATATAAAATTAAACTTTTCTAATTATTTTATACACGAAACCAGACACATTGAAGATTGTAGTCTAATATTTAAGAAACACATTAAGTTAATGAGCAATATTATAAATTGAAATTAATTCCAAAAAGAAAGTGAGTCTTTCCACTTCTTCCTTACATATTAAGTAATTATATATTATGTCTATGTTTTTGCCAAGTTTACATTTATTTGCATTTATGTCTAAGATCTTGCTATCTTTGTGTATAATGTTATTATTAAGTTACAGTTTAAAATTAAAGAATTACCATTTTTACTATTGTATACAAAATAAATTTGAAAAATGGTTTCTGGCTTCAAACAATTCGGTTTTAGAACTACCTTTAGGAATGAATTTGTTCTATTTTTATTAGACAACGGTTTAACAAAATTCATATGAATAAATAGTTTCATTATCTCGATAATTAAAACGAACGAAAACTATTTTGCTTGAAATTGATAGAATGTAAACATTAGTGGACAATACAATATTACATATCAAAATCATGTACTTAATGTTGCATAGTTTACGATTTTTTTGCAGAATTGAGGCGATTACCTGAAAAAACAACAAATTTCCATATATACACATCAAGAGAGAAAATCTAATTAATAAAATGATTAGTAATTAGATAAAATTATTATTTTAGTATATTTATATTAAAACATTAAAAATATGTTAGTACAGCAAATAATAACAACAAATATATGTAAAATCATGGGAAAAGTTTATATTTATAAGAAAAATAATATTATTTTCGTTTTAAAATTACGTTGCCGTATGAGAATGTTAGCAAAATAGAGTTGTGAGCTGAGTTATGAATACTCAAATATGTTGTTAATTCAACAATATAAATGTGAGTGTGCAGCCGGAAGGCGTTCAGGATAATAATTGCATTGTTCATACAAAAGGCAGAAACGAAATGCATGTCAGGACAATACGTATTGTATAATGAAAGGAACATATATGAGTATCTTACATTTTCTTCTCAGCACATTCATGACTTGAAACATATTTCTTTAAAAATTCTTTCTTTAAATATAACTAAACTAAATATAACTATTTGTATCTTCAAATTCAATAAGTCGATAAATATGTTCAATAAATTGTTTTAAATTATAAATTAATTTGTGTTTATGAAATAAATAATCTGCAAATACAATATAAATAAACAGAAAAAACATTGTCGTGTTTAATTTATGTTATTAAAATGAAAATGTATGTTGTTGTAAATATTAACAGTTTTAAAATCTGGATGAATAATAAATTACAGAAAATTCTCATGCATAATGAATCGAAACATACACTATTAGAGTTTGTTAGCACTCTTAAGTATTCGTGTGGAATATATGCTATTATATCGTAATGTATATGAATAATTACATTAACAATGATATACATTATGCATAAAAGTAAAATCGAATTTACGCTTTTTTCAATATGCATTTGCATCCTGAATTATAATAAATATACATTATTATTTATAATAAAGTAACCTTGTAATTTTCTAATACATATACATTTATCCATTTACTCAATTTTATAGTAACTTTTAGTCTATTTTAGAGTCACCCTCCTCATAATTGTAGTTTAATGCATTGAATCTCAAGTTCGGTTCTATTTACGGACCAATACACATTCGAAGGATGTAATAGTTAAGTTAGGGATAGCAGATCATGTACATAGAGAAGAAAACTAGCGCATTAATATACAAATAGCAATTGAACGACAGCCAATAATAATTTGTAAGGATTTATATGAAAATCAAATAAATAATAAAACTTATAATAAGAAATTTTAGCAACTTTCAAATTTCAAATCTCCATAACATTCAATTAATGTTCATACCAATAGATTGTAAATTAAACTTAACGACGAAACAAAGAAAAAATAACAAATTTTTAAAATGCAATCAATGAGATATTACATTTACCTTGCGCATCCACCATAAAAATGTTCTAATCGTGAGATTAAAATAATAAAATTATAGTATTATTTTTTAAATAATTGAAATAAAATGAATAATTTAAGTTATTCTTATATAACAATAACTAAATTAATGTAGAACAGAAAATGGAGATGTGATACATTACGTACCATGACATATTTGGAAATACGAGAATGTGAATAGAACAGTTTACTATTACTATTAGCATTCTGACTGATGAATTCTACAGAAAATTGATGATTTCATTCGTTTACATGAATGTCTAATGAATCACTTATTAGTGTTTCATATGACATTAGTTTTAGAATAGCTAAAGCTTATAGCTATTACTAGTCTGTATTTGTAATAAAGTTATTTTTCAAATATTTCAATATATTTAATCCATATTATACAAAAAGACTTACGTATCAATTTGAAGGACATTCTAAATTATATTTTTTTTCTTTTTTAAACATTATAATGCATTTAATATCATTTCTCGAATAAAATGATCATATTTTATTTTATATAATTTATTTTAACTATTTTCTAATATTTTATGATTATCTTGAAAATAAAATTATATAACTATTATTATTTGTTTAATATGTGTGTTTTTAATACTTAATCAATATTGTTTGATATTTTTTTTAAGATTACGTAATGATATTTTCATTTGTTTCATGCCAAAATATAAAGGTTTCTAATATAGTGAAGGTCATTTGCAGAGATGTTTCTATTAATCGCTATACATTAATAATTAGCGTATATTTGCTTTATAAAAAAAGTTTACTTTGTCTTGCGCATTACAATTTTTAGAGACATTTTGTTCTACTTTATAATGACCTGTAATATGTATTTGCATATAGTGTTATTAATTAATTCGTTCTATTTGTATCGTTCATAGTTCTTTTAAACTTAATCGTATATACACTATAAACGACTTAAGTATCAACATGGAAGATTTTTTTATATTACGTAACACTACTTTCGATTTCTTCGACCTGAAATATAGAATATTTTATAATTAATATATTTTAAAGTTTTTAGTAATTTTGCGTATTTTCTGTCATATTTACCTATATTTTAATACAGATAATAAAGTTAGTTTGCATGAATATTGTGGGAAGTAAAATTTCATTATTTCACCAACAATATTATAGAGCTGTGGAAGACATTGTTGAAGATTAACTGTATTAATTGAATTGGTCTTCAACGGGGTGTGACAATGTAATTCTTTTGTTAGTTTGGTAGCGTGTCGAAACTAGCGACGTCCGTGCAAAAATATTTTTAACAACATCGAAAATCTCGACTATTTTTAAATCCGTGTGGTGAGTGTGTCCGAGGAATAACGAAATAATGGTGCGAAATGTTTAAATCCGCGGAGGAAGAACAAAAGGCGACGCGCTCCGGATGTGCGCGTTGTTTTCAGCTTTCAGGATTTCGCTGTTTGACGTTGTATTTGTTAATGTGCGGAATGGTGGATATATTATATTACTCAGTTCTATTAAAAGTTCCGTTGTAACACATGCATAATTGTTAAAAGTCGTAACCTGCTGGTAAGCTTCTAGCTTAGTACTGGGCTATTTTTAAATCCCTGTGTAAGAGAGTAGTTAGCGTGTGCGCGCGGATTCGGCCAGCGCTCAGCTGTACACTGAAATTAAATTATTCGCTGAAGTGATGTGTCAATTTTGTTAAACCGGGGGCAGCAAAGCAATAACTTTCGCTTTCCTCTGTTTCAGAGGAGACGGACCATGATGAAGTAGATAGAAGATCCGCTCTCGGGATTTTCGTATGAGGGGAAGGATGGTGATGCGGTCAGTCGTACTTTCATGCATTGTTCGTTACCTGGGCCATGTGTACACCCCGGAGACCTCGAAGCCGTAGTGCCATGAGCCGGAGTAGGCGCCCTGGCC
>JAFMTC010000316.1:569965-588681 GCA_018845635.1 Nicrophorus orbicollis
CAACAATTTTTGATCAGGAATAACATACAGAATTAATAGGTGATATATTTAATAATACAATGCTAATTTACTGTTGCTTGTTTTAGCTTGGACGGACTCGAAACATTGAATTGTTGAGAATAGGCTGCTTATTCTCTAAGTCAAATGATAAGAAATCAAAGTTATCCAAAAAAAGGTTTCACTTAAAATGCCACTACCGTAAAATGAAAGGCCATTTTACATCAGAATGCTCATGCTATGCAGATGCTTACAGTGCCTTCACAATCTAAATCTTCATGACTATTTGAATATTTCCTTCCTTCTCTCGCTTATTTCCTCAATTGGCATGAATTTAGCATGTTTAAGACACGCAGCGTACAGTGTTGTCACTGTTTAACATCATCGTTGCACAACATAAAATGTTCGCGATAACGAATATCGGGCTAATGGATGTCGGGCGTTCAATACAGTTGGGCTAATGAATGTCGGGCAAATGATTGACGGGCAAATGAAGTAGACCCGCATTACCACCAAATAATTTGAAATATTAAACTAAAAAATAAATTTACCATGTATTGTCTGTGTTTACTTTTCCTTAAAAACATTTCATCAGCAGAAATTAGTGAAACTAGTGAATGCTTTTTTATTACTTAACTTTTTCTCTATTTGGAACTGTGACTGATCCACTACTTTTAACAGAGTTTGTACTAATTGAAATAAGTTTAATTATTAAACATATTAGTTTTCATTAAGACAATACAATCAATGCAATTCTGATCTGAGTGATTTATGATAGTAACACAAATATGATCAACATGTAATAATAAAAATAAACATTGGTCAATAGCCCTTTGGCCAGCCTTTTCTTTTTATTATTATTATTATGTTTGTTTATATTTAGCAATATATTTTGTTTTTATAACTAGTAAATAAATTATTATAATTTGTAATAAATATGAATGCTAATTGTTTTCAATTATATTTTTATACATATATAAAATATTTTACCTTGAAAATTAACAAATATATCAAATAGAGCCTAAGTGAAGAAAATGGGCTAAAATGGGAAATTGTACCAAATTGTACTGTCAATCGAGGTTATGTAATTTTGTTTTGGTTAATAGTTACCCATTATCTCACCTGGAACGCCACTTGATTTTACATGGCACGACACCACACGTCACTACATCCAACTACATCCGTTTTACCCCTGCCTGTGGTAAATAAATAAAAAAATAAAATTATAAACGATTGTCCAGAACAACGGCTATAAACTACAAGTTCGGTTTCATTACCGTTCATTCGCTATATTATTTTTTATAGTTCTGAGTTTTCGGTCACCGATAATAGCTAATATAATACGTTAATTTGTAATATTTTTTACTAATTGTCGATGATAGGTTGTTGTTTGAATATTTTTAGTTTGGGGCCACTGGTATAAATTAAAGTTGTTAATTATGTAAATCAATCAAGTTGAAATTTAAATTTCGCGGGTCAAATCGATGCGGCAGTCTGCTGAAAAAGAAAAAAGAAGAAGTAGGAGGGGGTTATTTAGACAGGTTAAAGTAGTTGCAATGTCGTCCTATAGATGGCAAAACAGCTGAAGGCCCAATGGAATAATGGAATGGGTAATGAAAGAAATGGAAAAAGAAAGTTTGTTGTATGGTTGCCAGTGTCAAAATTGAGCTGAAGCATTAGTGCGTGGAATTCGGGGCTGGACGGGTCGACTGGTTTAAGCTGTGTGGTCGATGAATTGGTAAACGCGCTAGAAAAGTGACCGTGAAAAAGAAAGAGGAGGTGAAGAGAAGTGAAGTGAGTGAGACCCTCTTCGCCACACACACTCTAGATTCGTAACTAAAAATACTACTGTGCAGGTTGTTCAACACTTAAATCATTAGTGATATGTCTGTCATTGGTTTCTCAAAATCACCGTTCCCAGTGCAAATCCGTAACTCTTATCAGTGAGTGACCAGTTTCTTCGAGCGGCTCGACTGCTGGTTATGTTGCATAAAAAAAATACATTACAGTGACTACTGCTATCAATACGGAATGAAAGACGTGCTCCGACAGCGATGAAAACTAAACTAAACACCATTCTAAATTAATTATATTCACCATTGTTGTGGATATATCATTTTGGTTTTTTTACTTTTTATTTGTTATTCGTGTGGGCCGCGCTGCAGCACCCAACCAAAATCTGAAGAGATGATGAAAAACGGGCCCATGGCCAGGAAAGAGGGCAAAATGAGGATCCGAGCCTTTCCTGTAAGTACATAACTTTCTTAACCCATACTCGCATACACACAACATCATCACTATATTCGCTACATATCGTATATTTGCAACTTCCTTTTTCTCCGTTGTTTTCGGATATCATTTATATTTCTATCACTCTATTTATAACATTGATATTTCCAATATACTCATTTATGAGTACATTGTCCTCTTATGTCAACCTCCAAAATACAAAGAACGAAACGACCAGTAACAAACAAACAAAAAAACATAACACCCAATTAGTGATAATTTTTGAGTAATTCTAACCTCTTTTTGACATTAATACTATGAACTAAATAGGTGGATTTGTTCGTTTCGCATGGTTTCGACGTGAAACTGCAGCAACACAATGACATTCCAAAATATTATTTATTAATTTTGATTAAATCTTAATCAGAGACCACGCAATTATCTCTTAAAGCAGAAAAATACTTGCAAGGTGCAATTAAAAATTATTTATCATCAAGAAAGGTATCATTTGTTTGCATATCCACATTTATAAATATTAAATATGTATGATTTTATAAATTGTTTGTCATCAACTACGTATTTCCTTTATATTTATTTGGTTTTATTGTATTCAATTTATATACTCATTTTAAAAAAATCTAATTTCCAATATATATTTGCTTATATTGAATATTCATAATTGACTCTTAATATTTGAAGGTTCTTTTGTTTGAAATTAATTTACATTTAAAATATTGACAGATTAAAAGAATTTCTAAAATATTAGTATGCAGTAACGTTTCAATATTTATATGTTACCGAATTGGTCAATAACTATATGAAAACAAGATGCACAGATTACTGTATGTGTTTAAGAATGTTTATATCCTGTGTTGTTTTTTGTTGCTGGCCCATTGATTATATTACATTGTGAACATAGTAAAATCATTTAAAATATTATTTACATTGGGTTATTACTAGTTACACAAATTTGATTTGTATTCATGAGATTTCCAGTATACTAGGAATACATAAAAAAATGAAATAGCATTGGATGCCAAACCTTATTATTTGACGAATTAATTTATATTAGTTACCGTTACCGTCATTTGTTTTATTTATAGTCTTCAAAGCTTTTTAAAAGTATGATTGCCACGACTAAAAGAAATATATTTTGCTTATTTATAGTTATAATTCATTTAATGCTCTGCCATAGAAATATTTTTTTTATTTAACAAATATGTAATACTAATTTAATTGTATTATTCATAAACAGCAATGAAATATCTACCTGTTCGTCGTGATAATGGGATTTTGAAATATTTACAATGCGAGGAATACAGAATTTGTCGATATATACTTTATATAAAATTGATTAGTCTTATTATCTAATAAATTATTATTGTTATTATTCAAAGTCGAAAAACAAAGTATCCAGGCACTGACAAAAAAAATAATTAAAAGTTTAAAAGGAAACGTCAAAAGCAAAATTTGTAGTATTTTTTGATTTTTACAAAGAGGCGGACCACTGAGTTAGGATTGTGTGCATGTGTGCCTTATTGTTTTAGTTTTTTCATAAATGGAAGTTCAAGGTCTGTGACGTGTATTGAGATATTCCAATTTCGTTGTTTTCTCTGCGATCAGGACTACTTTTATGTATGAACAATATGCCATGAAAGCTAACTCTGGTGGTGGCCAATTTTCAGGATGGGGACCTCCCGGAGATTTGATCACAAATCCCACGGTATTACCGAATACAATACCAATCAAAAGAAAACCAACCCATCCATCGAACGTGTTTGCTCGTTGCTCGTATAATTATTATTAACGTGTTTCGTTTCTTTGTTTATAGATGAATATGGATGAGAAGTACGTGGATAGCATATGGGCACATCTCAAAAATGCTATCCAGGAAATACAGAAAAAGAACAACTCAGGGCTTAGTTTTGAAGAACTTTACCGTAATGCTTACACAATGGTATTACACAAGCACGGAGAGAGGCTGTACACTGGTTTGAAGGAGGTCGTCACACAGCATTTGGAAACAAAAGTACGTACTTTATATAATCACATAAATTGGAGTATACATTCGTATATTGAAATAATCTTATTAACTTCTAATGTTTGCAGGTCAGGGAAGACGTTTTGAAATCGCTCAACAATAATTTCCTAATGACTTTGAATCAAGCTTGGACCGACCATCAAACCTCCATGGTCATGATTCGTGATATCCTAATGTACATGGACCGTGTATATGTGCAGCAAAATGATGTTGATAATGTTTATAATTTGGGACTTATTATATATAGAGATCAGGTACTTCGATCAGTACTTGGAGTAACCATGAAACCGACTAATAACAAAAAACAATATCGCTTGCAGGTTGTGAGATACGGATGCATTCGAGACCACCTGAGAGAAACTTTATTGAAAATGGTGATGAGGGAGCGACGAGGGGAAAAGGTGGATCGTATATCAATAAAAAATGCTTGTCAAATGCTGATGGTGCTCGGAATTAACAAGCGAACGATCTATGAGGAAGATTTTGAAATGCCGTTCCTGCAACAATCTGCCGAATTTTATAAGGTAAATACTTATAATTATTTGCATGCAATAGTGTGTTTAATCATTTCTTCATTTCAGGTGGAGAGCCAAAAATTTTTACAGGAGAATAGTGCATCTGTATATATAAAGAAAGTGGAGGCGCGGATAAACGAAGAGTCGGAGCGCGCGAAACATTACTTAGATGAATCGACAGAATGTAGAATAGTTGAAGTAGTTGAGGAGGAATTAATTAAGAAACATATGAAAACTATAGTTGAAGTAAGTATATTTTTAATACCATCATCACTAACAATCTTTTTAATCCAATCATTTTATTAGATGGAAAATTCCGGAGTTGTTCATATGTTAAAAAATCAAAAGACAGATCATTTGGCTTGTATGTATAAACTTTTCGGTAGAGTCAACGAGGGTTTGAAAACAATGGCCGATTGTGTATCTCACTATCTGCGAGAACAAGGCAAAGCTTTAGTTCAAGAGGAGGAACATCAAACTTCCACAAATGCAATTTCTTTTGTCCAATCGTTATTAGATCTGAAAGATAGGTATGTAATCAGAATCAGCTATATCCATTCACTAAGTGATTATTTAAAATATATTTTTTAGGTTCGATCATTTTTTGGTAAATTCGTTTAACAATGATAAGATATTTAAGCAGATGATTGCATCAGATTTTGAACATTTTCTTAATCTTAATCCGAAGAGTCCAGAGTACCTTTCTTTATTTATCGATGATAAACTTAAGAAAGGTGTTAAAGGGGTAAGTAAATAAACACTTGATTCAATTAATTCATATTAATGTTTTTTGTCATTTTAATTTTTCAGATGTCAGAACAAGATATTGAAATAGTTTTGGACAAATCAATGGTGCTTTTCCGTTTTCTACAAGAAAAGGATGTGTTTGAACGATATTATAAGCAACATTTGGCTAAGAGATTATTGTTAAATAAATCTGTCAGCGATGATTGGGAAAAAAATATGATCTCAAAATTAAAGGTAAGCACTTTATTTTTTATTACTAACAATTATACTAAATTAATAATATTTATTGCTGCAACCATACAGTTTCATAATTTCAAATGAAAACTATAATAGAGTAGAAAGACTGGGCATTTGTGGCGAATGAAAGTGTATCTATTCTATAATATATTATAATGGTTGTAGTAATATATTTGATTATTGTTAATATAAGGATAACTTTAAACAATTCCTGTTTAATTAGTTATTTGCAAATGTATAAAAAAAACCTTGTTCAATGCTGCAACATAAAAAAAAATATTTATAATATTCTTTCACATTAATTGACTGAATATTATTATTTAAATATTTCAAATATTTTATTATTATTTGATGCATGCATATTCACATACAAATAAGTTAAATAAATGCACATAACAAATTACCAAACATCTACTGGTAAATACTATAAAGGACTGTCCATTTAAAAAATTAAACGCGGAATAATTTAGTTAGAATTACGTTGATTGCCAATATCACCACCTATATGCCTCTTTTTTTGCAGACGGAATGTGGATGCCAGTTCACCTCGAAGTTGGAGGGCATGTTCAAGGACATGACCGTATCTAACACCATAATGGACGAGTTCAAGGAGCACATTTCGAAAAACGATACATATTTAGGTGGAGTAGATCTATTCATGCGGGTGTTGACCACTGGTTTCTGGCCAACGCAAAGTTCAACGCCCAAGTGCCACATACCTGCCATTCCTCAGGCTGCCTTTGAGTCCTTCCGTAGGTTAGTAATCATGCTTCTGTGAATATACAAACGGAGTTGCTTAATTTTGGAGGAAACTTTTTCAGGTTTTATTTAGGTAAACATAGTGGTAGACAGTTGACGCTGCAACCGCAATTAGGAAATGCCGATCTCAACGCGGTCTTTTATGGAGCGAAGAAGGAGGACACCGAGAAGGACGGGGCGTGTTCATCGTCGACTACCATCTCTACTAGTCGCACTGGTCCCAGGAAGCATATAATCCAGGTGTCGACATACCAAATGGTGGTTTTGATGCTGTTCAACAATCATGACAAATTGACCTACGAGGAGATTCAGAACGAAACGGATATTCCGGAGCGGGATTTGATCAGAGCCCTCCAATCTCTCGCCATGGGCAAGGCGACACAACGAATCCTTATTAAGAATCCGAAAACTAAGGATATCGAGCCCGTGCACGAATTCTTCATCAACGATTCGTTTACGTCCAAATTGCACAGGGTCAAGATCCAGACTGTGGCTGCTAAAGGAGAAAGCGAGCCCGAACGGAGGGAGACTAGGAATAAGGTGGACGAGGACAGGAAACACGAGATTGAGGCAGCTATAGTGCGCATAATGAAATCTCGGAAACGGATGGCGCACAATATTCTAGTGGCTGAGGTTACAGAACAGTTGAAGAGTAGATTTTTACCATCACCGGTAATCATTAAGAAGCGTATTGAAGGTCTTATTGAACGCGAGTACTTGGCCCGTACTCCCGAGGACCGAAAAATGTACACATACGTTGCATAAGGTGATTCTTTTTTTTTATATTAATTTAGTGTTTTTTTTAATACGATCCCTCCCGAAACAATGAAAATATTTCTACCGGCCACGCCCTCCCCCAATTTCAACCTGATAATGAAAGCAGTGCTTATTACGTTTTAATAATTATTTAATAATGCACATCTTCAGGCTTTATTCTAATAGTGATACAACCCATTCTCTCTTATTCTATACTCTACCACCTGTGTGTAACTAAAATATATATAAAAAAAAAGAAAGCCCTAAGCGCTATCGAGAGAACATATAAAACTGTTATTAAACGAAATTTATTCTTATTGCAGCATGCGTATATTCATTTTCACTTTGTGTTTTCTTTCTATTATTTTGTTTAATATTTTCTCAGCCAGTCTGTATCGATATTATTAAGGTTAATTTAAAGACCCCCCCCCATCTTCCCTCTATTGAATTATATAATGCCAGAATTCCCCTATCCCTTATTCACAAAGAATATCACTGTACATTTTTGAATATTGAATCAAAATCGATTACAAAAAAGGTAATATATTTTTATACACCCCACAATAATTATCTTTTTTTCCTTATATTTGATTGTTTGAATGTATATTGTATAATCAAAACTTTTGTTTAAAATTCAAGTAATCCAATTGAATTCTTTCATATGTATAGTTTTCTGTATTCCTCTCTAGAATCAACATTTACTTACTATAAATGTTCCCAACTCAATTAAGTGGGATAACCAGAAGCTATTTCACAGTTAAACATTAACGTGGTGTGTTACATAAATGATCATTGAATAAAACACGCAAACGGAACGCGTTGAAATTATTTTCGCGGAATTTTAACATTGTATTTTGTGAAAAAGAAATGGAAAGGAAAAATAGTTGTAAATAAATTAAAGTGAGTTAATGATTAATTCTTAGATTATTTAATTTTACTTGTATCTATATTTTTTACTATACTGGTAATTTAATCTTTACAAGAGAATATTTTATAGCCTTAATTTTATCGATATAAATTAATTTCAAATAAAAGAGAACAATAATTTATATAATGTTGAATCATTGCGAATTAGTATTTTTTGTTTCTTATTATTTCTAACATTGTAATTATAGCTCTCTTAGCTTTTGAAAAATGTTTATGTAAATACTTAAAGTAAAATAATTGCAGACTAAGCGCATGTGACTTATAAAACGGAAAGAAAATATATATATGTGCAGTATGTTTTTCCTTTATTATTATTTTTTCAATAAATAGTAATAAAATAATTAACTTACTACTGTCAATTTGGTTGCATAGTGCTTCTTGTTTTACCATTGTTAAAACATCTTACAGTGATTAGTCATTATGACTTGCTGTAAATCGTTTCCTTTTTGTTGAATTTTATCTGTGAAATTCCAAAGCAAATTACTTGTATATCTTTACAATTAAAATATCAACTTTTGTTCTATATAAATTAAAAATATTTCAATTTATTAGCAATGAAATAAAAGTAATATAACATTAATTAATGATACCACAATATTTTTTTAATTAAAAGTATTTTTAGAATACAAAATATTTGAAATTATAAAGAAATATAAATAGTTTAGGATGAAGTGTCCA
Organism: Nicrophorus orbicollis; assembly: GCA_018845635.1. Classification (NCBI taxonomy): domain Eukaryota; kingdom Metazoa; phylum Arthropoda; class Insecta; order Coleoptera; family Silphidae; genus Nicrophorus; species Nicrophorus orbicollis. The sequence continues at coordinate 578,852 of JAFMTC010000316.1, forward strand.
TTGAGTATGGAGTCACAGTCTCTTCAGTAACTTCAATTTTAAATTCTTGAGTTTTGTTGGGGAAAATAGCAGTTGTACCCTTGGGATATTTGTATGAAGCTTGTCTGATGCCCTTCTTATTAGCCTCATCATAAGTTCTAAGATAATCAACTTTATCCTTACGAATGACGCATAAATCAACGTTAGAACCGGATCCCAAGTCATTGAAAATACCAGCAGCAATTGCATCTCTGACCAGCTGCTTACCAGCATCTTCATCCATGTTGGGTACCCAACGCGATTCAAATACTGCCATGGCAGCTAAAGATCCAGAACCCATGGTAGTATAAGGCAACTTATCAGTGGATCCATGAGGATAAATGCTGAATAGATGAGGACCAGTACTATCAACACCTCCCAAAACAAGAGCAGCTCCAATATGTCCTTGATAACGGAACAAATACTGCTTCAACATTTGATTGGCTGTGCATACTGGCACAACACGTCCAGTGTACAAACGATGGAGTTCCAATTGTGAAGAAATCATTTGTGTTGTCATCTCTGTATCTGCAGCAGTTCCAGCACCACAGCAACTAAAAAAAGATACATACATATATGAATTAATATATGTTGTACAGATATTGATTAATTTAACATCAATACTATTACTTACTACATATTGGGAGCCAAATAATGAATCTTTTGGCAATTCTTATCAGACACAGTGGTATCTTCAGTGGCCCTTGTATCAGCCCCAAGAATAACTCCATCCTTGTAGATTATGCCTACAATGGTTGTACCAGTTTTAGTAGCTTTAGGGGTTGGAAAACCCTTTGCTGCTAGTGTAGCATTACTATAGCAAAAAGAAGGTTATGTTAAATGACACAACAGATCCAATAAGAAATCTTGCACACTGACCGTTTACAATTCTCAAAAGAAAATCCAGGGGTTGGAATTTCCGGACACAATACACCAGACATGATGATAATATTTTATATACGGTAGTTGTCGAAATCCGGCAGAACGCAACCTAGATGACTTTTAATTTAATAACAAATTGTAACAACTTAAGCATACGTCAATAGTAATTTGCAGGTCTACCAACATAGACAGAAAGGATTATGGATAATGAAGGATTACAATCCGACACGAATGATGCTAGTTCAAATCCTAATAATTTCAAAAAAATCATATGCATGTGGATTTCACTCCAGTTTCGGCCATAAAATGAATTAAGCATAAATGATAAAAATACAATAATTGTCACTGATTAAATAATATAACTTTATAAAAATATATATTTAAAATTTGTAGCAAGATTGAGTAAACAAGTTACAATAAATACAACATCTAAAATATACGTATATCAAGAACAAAGTATTAAAACATTATAAGTTATGACTAATTTTTATGTACAATAAAATCCCAGGTATCCTTTAATCGTAAATCTAAAATATCTTCAGTACTTAAATCAGTCATGCCATAGCTTAGAACAGAAAACTTCTTAAATATATAAAATACGCTGCACAACCAGATCGTTATAATAATGGAAGCACAATAAAATAGAAGTCTTATTTTTAAAACATCCGTTAAAAGTATTAAAATGTGTTCGATTAGGGCAGCCATTAAAAGCACTTTAAAAACAAACGCGGGCAAATAGTGATGTAAGAACAAAGTTCTTTCGACGAAAAAATAAGGCACGTAATGGAATAGGTAACCGACGAAGAAGATTTCTCCAATAAATATAAACCGGTCCCATGTATGTTCGTCCAGATCAAAGCAATCGCGTCGTCTTCTTAACAAATAAAAAGTATACAACGCAAAGTAAATTACAAGACTTATAGTCGATGAATACCAAATTATAATGTTTCCAAGAAGATGGATTTGGGCCTGAAACAATTAATATTTAATCTATGAACTGCTTCAAATTTGAATATATCTTACGTTGCTCGTATTTGATACGAAATATGCTATACCACGAGCCATGAGGGGCCATTCAATTGGTTCAGAGCTGTACATGTGATTTTGGACACCGTCGCTACTTGAAAACATCATTTTATAGTGCAATTCGTATAATTTGTCCCAGAAGGATAAGTGAGTTACAGCTGTAGGAATCATTTCTGCATTCACTAAATCTCTCTCCCGTTCCTTTTGATCTTCAGCTGTAAAATAAAACAGATGTTATAAAATATAAAAACTAAATTGAATAAAATTATTACATTTAGTATATCGGTGCTCTTCAACGTTCCAAATTGTATCATCTTGCGAAATAATTCTATCCGCTACTACTTCGTGTTGATGGAATCCCCAATCGGGTAATTGTTTACCACTAAATTTGAGTGCCTGATTCGTATCTACGTGTATCAACCGAACTAAACTTTGAATCGTATGCCATTTATCCCCAAACTGATCTCTATTGATAATATCCACTTTCCACATGTTTTGTGCTGGCATGGAAATATTGTAGTCAATATAGCAGGATATTTCCTGGCATTGCGGTGACATCGGGGCTCCGACATCATGAGAATTTAAAGCCCTTGATGTTATTCCGTGTACAAGTTGAACAACGTCACCATGTTTAATAACATCGACAGGTTGTTCAACAACTAAATCATTCTTTCCTGGTCTCTTTACAATCCACCAGTTGTTAACATCTTTAAACGAATAACAGGAAACTTGCTGCTGGTGACTAGAGCCTCTCTTGTCAGGATAACGGACAGGATAAACGTGCTGATGGGAATGTAACCAACATGTTCTTCCGTGGGTATGTCTGTAATAAATATACAATTAAATTTGATTCGACTATAAAAGTTTCGTCATATTTACCTTAGGGTAATTTGAGATCCATGGGATATATGTAAAGGCTGTCCTTTTGTAATTGATGCCAAGCCGCCTTCTAATGATGCCTGAAAGGCACTTGTCATAATACTATCGTGAGGTCCCGCTTTGTATAGAACTTTTAAATGTACATAGAATATTCCTAAATATACCAAAGCTGGTATACTAATGATAACAAGTGCTTGAATGGTAAATCTAGTGAACAATTTTCTATCAGAATATTGTTTGTTTCCAAGAATTTTCCAAAAATCTCTAGCGATAATTGCCAAGCCTAAACAACATGAATAGAAACCCACATACTTGATGCAAAGAGCGCAAGTTAAACTTGTCGCTGCTAGAGTTAACCAAATAAACCATTTTAGACTATACAAGTCTAATTTTCTAAATTTTAAGATGCAGAGTATTCCAAACAAAGAGAAAAACAGGAGCATGGATTCCATGAGAATGAATCTGCTTTGCGTTAGAATTGCATTATCTAACAGTAAAAGGATACTTGCTAGAATGCAAGTACACTGCTTCAAACCAAGTTCTAGCATTAAATGGTAGGAAGTGGGAATCAGCAAACTTCCGAAAAGGGCAGGCATGAAGCGTAAAGCGAACAAAGGTACGCCATCAGAGTAGGTGCTTCCGATGCGCTCGAACTTAAATTTCCCATCATATCCAACGAAGTAAGCCAGTCCCGCAATGAGCTGTTTTCCAAGTGGCGGATGTGTATCAAAGAAGAATGTGTTCTTCATGTACAACGAGATGTACTTTCCATAATGCAATTCGTCGAAACTGAAAATAAGTCATAATTAAACGTAGTCATCACGGATCAACGTAATATGTTTTTGTTTCAAACATTGTAAAATGTCATAAGTGGGGAATCGTTTTTAATATTTTCGTAACTTTTTGCAAAGCTTTTTATTTGGGTTTTAATTGGTTAGAATGGGGAAACGTCGCAGTAGGAGTGGATGTGGTTCGAAGAGTGGCAAGAAGAAATGTCACAGATCCGGAAAGGTGACCAGAAATCCATTCCTAAATTTCCTGCGTCAATTTCGTCGCCAGCATTGCGGATGGAGCGTAGTCAAGATAGCAGTGGAAGGTGCAAGGGTTTGGTGCAAGATGGGAAAGCATGAGAAGGAAAAGTACAGGAGGGAAGCAAGTTGTGCACCGAAAACTAGACGCAAAAGTCGTTGCGGATCCAAGCATGGCAGAAAGCGAGGCCGCTCTAGGAGCCGTCGTTCCAAGAGATCAAGACGCTCAGGACGATGCCGCCGATGAAAATACCATTCGCTTAAAATTTTTAAATTTCAATGTATAGTCCTTGTCAATACAATATTAACAAAAGTATAAATATATTTATTTGTTCATAAATTTATTATATCATGACAAAATGCATTTTAACATTTTCTTCTTTGAGCGACGACATACAGAAAACGTTTAAACAAACGTTGAAAGAACCCATCTGATCGGCACTTATCAACTGCTTTCGTTGGACACCTACAAGAGCACATATTCCTCTTGAAATTCCTTTTCCGCCTTCTTTTGCTTCTAGTCCTTTTTTTGTAGGAAACTTTTGGAGCGCCGCATGCTTCCTGTCTGTACCTTGCTTTTTCGGGTTCCGGTAGACGGTGCCAAACCTTAGCACCTTCTACAGCAACCTGAACCACCTTCCAATCGCAATGCTCAGTTCGGAACTGTCTCAAGAAGTTCAAAAAAGGATTCCTAGTCACTTTACCCACATTGTTAGATTTTTGTTCACTGACTGGTGGACAAACTGAGCGTTCTTTACTCATTGTTGTTATAATTTATCATTAAAAATACGTTAAATTTTATTTGCATAATTTAAAAAATAATATTTCATTGACATTGCGTCAAAATTTTAAATACTTGAATATTATACGAAAAAACAGATAATACTTAAATTTCAAAAATATTAATTATAGGCAACTAAGTTCACAGGCAGAAACAGTAATTATACAAAAAAAACACTGTTTTAGTATAATACCGATGATATATAACTATTTATGAAAGAAATAATTATATTCAAGTTAACAACGAAGTTTATAAAGAGATAACAGTTGTAATAAATTCTTACACAATGTTTTTAGGATCATCTAATCTGTACATGCGTGTCATTGCAGCGGCTGCGAAAAGGACGATGGACACTAAATCTATTTGAAAGTTTATATTGAACAACCCTTTTCTTTTGTCACATTTTTCACTGTTGCACTTGTGTTCGTCGCCACTGTTATTATCGTTGTTGGTAACAACAACCTTCTTTTTGCGGTCATCTTGGTCAGCTGTTTTCGCATGATCGGTTAAGTTTTCGATTTTTTCGATCTTATTACTGGGAACCTTTTCCATTTTCTCACAAAATAACTAACTCAAGAAATGCACATCCTAACGCAAATTTGAAACGTATACAATGATGGGTTCTTGGGTCAGTTTCCAGCATTTGACGTTGATTTGGTGGGGAAAGAACTAACGGTACTTTCTCCAAGCCCATTCCACGTATATAAATTTCCTTTTAAGCACCTTTTCATTAAAACTCGCTAAAACCATTTATCTATTTAGCATAAATAATTATTATTTTGAATATAGAAATGTTGTTACTTTAAAATTAAATATTGTTGTATTTAGTGCCATCTGTCGGACATAAATTCGATCTTAAGGGAAAGGTATGGATTTTTAAATATTGCATTGTCGGGACAATATGTTTAATTACTTGTTTAATTACATTCATTTCTATTTGTAACAACGTTTATTTGTTTTATAATTCTCTATAAAAATAAAGTTGTTGCTTTGTTGTTTAGATGAGAATATGTGTAAATAAATAAATAATGTTTTATTTGAGTGTGCGACGCTTTAATTAATTATAGAACTTAGTTGACTTAATTTTATATGATTTTTAACTTCTTTGTCATCGGGAATTTCACTTTTCTCTTCCGGTAAAAATCGATGCACCACCGGAGATAGAAGATCTTTATGGATTAATCTGTTCTTGTTGCAGCCTGTTAAGTAGCTCACTAAAATTCCTACGATAATCGCAACTATGGCCCCTAAAGCGGTGTAGTACATGTACGAGAGTTGATAAAGGAAAAAAGGTTCTTCGGTTATCTTGGAACTGCTCCCTTCGTTTATTACGACGGAAGATAAATATTCAGCTATCCAATTGGCATTGCAACCTTCGACTGAAACCGGTTTCTGGGGAAATACAATTTCTTTGTTGGCCATTTTCAATTGGGTCCCAATAGAAATCCACCCGACGAGGGTTCCACTCAAAATTCCACCGGCTAAGGCACCCTACAATACAGATCATATAAGAACGAACGGATTGTGTCGCTTCAAAGCAACATACTTGTGGATTCGCAAATGGGAAGAACATTCCCAATGTAAAAATACCCAAGAGCGGTCCCGCAGTTATTGCAGCTAAGCTTCCGGATGCTTGAATTAATGCTCCCATTTTTTCCACTAAAAACACTAAACCCACGCAAATGCTTCCTATTAGGACCACTATTACTTTCATCAGGAAGCTGGCGTGCGATTCCGACAAAGGTTTTTTGATGTGCGGCTTTATTAAATCCTCGAAAATGACACCAGTCATTGAATTCAAACCAGTCGACATTGAGCTGTTAACAGATAGTTTATAAAAATGTACAAATTTATTCTATGTAAGTTTTCACCTTAAAGCTGCACTGAACACCCCACTGACGAATAAACCGGGTAGCCCAGGAACAGCTCCAGCAATCTTCATAACGAAATACGGAAGAAGTTGATCTGATTTAGCTATCGAACCTCTAGTTATTGGATCACATTTATAATAAGATGCGAATATTAGTAACCCCATGTAGCAGCACATCGAAGCCAAAATCATAATTCCAATTACTAAAATACCAATAGTACTAAAACAGCTTAAAATATTAGAAATTTTATTGTTATTAATGTTATGTCATTACTAACACTCTAGCTGATGCCAACGAAGGCATGGCTAAACATCTTTGAACCATTGCTTGATTTATGGAGCAGCTGGCCAACCAACCAAAGTAATTTCCTATAGAAACTGTCCAGAAAGAATGTCTTATAGTCGGATCCCAATCTAAACTAAACGCTACAATGAATACACTTCGCTTTTGCAACATTTATTTAATTTCTTTTATTTACTTAAAGAACTCCAACCGCCCGCCCGCATCATTTCTGCTCCAAACTTCTTCGAATCCACCGATGCTTATGTTTCCCATAATGATCACAACAATCAATGCACCGAACATGACGACTGTTTGAATGGTGTCTGTCCATACGACTGCTTTCAGTCCACCCTAAAGAAAGTACTTCTATAAAACATGTAGGTCGATACACATCCAGTGAAAAAGAGTTTCAGATCACGAATGGTGATCCTAAATATTGGACCCAAAAGGACAAACACGAACATTGTTAAAACAGCGGGACCGCCTTGCATCAGTTTTGGGCACAGGAGCAAAAGGATGGGAACCAACACCGATAATACAGAGGACCAAAGTATCAACATGAACATTGATAGTTCTTCTTCGGTGAACATCTTGCCTACCGGTCTCTCGAACGGTTCTTCGACTTCCTCGTTCATCTGATCTATTTCTTCAATTTTATCCATGATTTTCGTTATGTATGTTATTTCTTTTATACTGATAAATTTTGATTATTTGAAGTTTGTCAATTTTTTAATGCAAAGCTAACTTTAATTCATTTGATTTACTTACCAACGTTGTGTAGAAAATACAAACGACGCACACAATGGGCGTTATTAAATGGAGATTAATGCCTGTAACTAAATTTAACTGTAGTATTTAATAAAATTCTAGTATTGATTATTTACCTTGACTGAAAGCCAGGGCGGGTACGTAGATAACAATTGGAATATAAAGTAACATTTTGAGGAGGAAAAGAGTCGATCCTAGTAATCTAACAGTTTGATTGAACCGTAAATTTAGATACTGCAATATAAAAATAGATGTATTAGAAAAATAAATTAATACAAGTAATTGACAAAGATTACTTCGTAACTGGAGGTAATTTGTAGTGTGTAGAATACTGGCAAATAGGCGACGGCCATCGTAATTGAAACAAGACATTCGGATGTTATTATCATCCAAAATTGGGTGCCGTAGGTGTAGATTTCCGCCGGAATACCCAAAATGCTAATACCTGAAATATAACTGAAAGCAAAAATACATTATCATAAATTGGATCACTCATAAGGAGGCTAATAGTTGTAAACAATATAAAGTTGCATATGTGACATATGGTTTAATGATTATTTAATGGAAAGGAGAGCTTTATGAATTATTGAATTAATGAGAAAAGTTAAAGAAATAATATTTTTTTAATTTTATTTATTGAATAGTTTTACTATTACTGCTGATAAAGTTTCTTAAATTATTAAACTATTTTACTTTTCTGTAGAGTATAATTTATTTAAATCTATTTTATATAAGATTTTACTAATAAAAAAATATGTATTTAACAAATAAGGGCCGTAATATTGTTGACAATAATCCTTTATAAATAATAGTGAAATAAAAGTTTTCATGATTTTCTAATATTTGTTCTATGATCGAGAAATAAAGATATATAATGTTAATTATAAAATACTATTTTAATAACATTTTGGTTCATCAAAAAAAATATTGAAAGGGATTGCTAATGCAGGACCGGCATTGAAGAATTTACTTTAGGACGAGACGTATAATCTGGAGACGTGCCTGTTTATTAAAGTCATCAATAGAAGATTATCGAATTGCCAACTGTTATATATTTTCCTACCTTGTCACTACGGGAGTATCTTTTAAAATATACAACAATATATAATACGAAGAAGTGTTTCTTTAATAGTACAGTTAATGTAAATATTTTGTGTGCAATTAATTAGTAATAGTAGTCTTTTTGTTTATTATTTTGTATTTGTCTGTTGGCTACTTCTGTAAACAAATATGATTCGAAAACAAAAGAACATATTACAGTCGTTCTTGTTAGTATTTGTAAAAAGTTAAAGAAATGTCGAGTTACAAAAAGTTCATCGAAAGAAAAAACAAGGAAGAGGAGGAGACGGCTCACGCCTTTCAAGAGTTCATAGACACTTTCCAGAATGCGAATCCTACGGCAAAAACTTTTATCAAATCGGGAATATATAACCCCGGCTTGTCGCGTCAGACCGACGACGAAAAAGGTAAATTTTATAACCCTTTGCCAATAGTCAAAAGCAGTTCTTACGAATCTCATAGGAAGGCGATGGAATGTGCGAAACTAGTGAAAGACAATAGATTCGACAAAGGAAAAACTTTCAAACCTAAATCCAATTTAGAACTTTTGAAGGAGGAACTCAGGTTGCGCCATCTGGACCGTGATTGTCGCCAAAGAGTGACCAATAGGAATACCGATTCGCATTTGGAGACGATCGATACAACAACTAATCTTTTCTTGACAAATTTAAATCCGAAATTGGTGGAGCAGGATTTAATGCATATGTTTGGTATTTACGGTCCCTTGGCGAGTGTGAAGATCATGTGGCCAAGATCAGAGGAGCGCACCAGGAGCACAAACATTGGGTTTGTTGCTTACATGAGCAGGAAGGACAGCGAACGAGCGTTCAATTGTTTAGGGAACCGCGACGATATGAGAGTGTCATGGGGGAAGCCTATAGAGATTCCATCCCAACCAGTTTATATTCCACCCGAGCTTGTTAAAATGATGCTCCCACCTCCTTATAGCGGTTTGCCATTCAACGCTCAACCTATGACCAAAACATTCACTTTTCCCGACAACGATAATCAAATGCAGGCATTGTTAAGCTCTTCTATTGTGAAAGTAACAATTCCGTTGGACAAGAAGATGCTGATGAACATTCACAGAGTAATCGAGTTCGTGATCCGAGAGGGTCCGATGTTTGAAGCTATTGTTATGCACAAGGAAATGAACAATCCCAGCTTCCAATTCCTCTTTGATAACAAATCGCCGCAGCACATTTACTATCGGTGGAAGCTGTTTTCATTAATGAA
>JAFMTC010000316.1:645947-658158 GCA_018845635.1 Nicrophorus orbicollis
ACAGACTTTATCATCAATTGAATCTGTATTTACTGCACGTGAGACACCTTTATAACCAATAATATATACATTAATTTCAAAAAACATATTTTCATTCCATGAGCAAGTTCATATTTAGTATAGTTCTTCCAATTTGTTAAAAATTAGAAAACCATATGCAAGTTTTTCTTATTTTCAAATCATCTACAAAAGCAATTTATAGTTTATATAATGAAAAATCTCATTGTTTGAGAACTAAAATATGCAAAGTTAATTAAAAAACATTTTTTACTAATTTTCATTTGATTATTAAACAAATTTTTAACGATATTGAAGAATGATTTTTCTAAAGCAAAATTGTTTATATATTTTTCATCTGAGATTTGTTTTCCAACATTGAAATGTATATCCTCAACTGCTTAAAATATGTTATTTTTTAATTTAAAAGAAATGCAGCCTCTGGGAAAGGGAAAGAACATGATTATAGGGATAATAGATACTGAAATAGGGTGAGTCTGGGATACTTAGATATTTAGAACGGGTTGAGAATTTAGAAGGATACAAAATTTGGAGAGAGAGGATAAATTTAAGTCTTTTGATTTGAATTTAAGGCAAAGGGAGACGACATATTTATCAAGGACTGGAACAATTTTGGTTTTGGAAAAGAGGAGGACATTTGGAGGGTTACGGAGCGGGTTGTTTGGATGGCGGATCCTGGTAAGGATACGAAGGGAGGAACGTTCGGATATGGAGACTTTTCAGAACAGGGTTCCGGCATTGGGCCCTTCTCTCCCTTATTCGAGGATTGGACGGCAGATGAATTTATAGATGGATGTTTTACATTTGATGGATAACTAGCAATTTAAATTTCAGGTTTTGCTCAATTATTTTTCATATAATTGATAATAGTAATTCAATGCAAATTAAGAAACAGATGGGATTTTTCTCTAATTCTATAATGGTATTGAACGAATTATGCATATTTAGAAAATCATCTACGAAGATATTGTTATTTCTAGTGAGTATTAGTTAATAAATAATAAATTCATTTAAAATCTTTATAAAAATATTAATGAAATTAAAATAATTTTAATGTTACCATAAAATTGAATTATTTTTGGGAGCCTTTTTAAACCACTTGATATTAAAAAACGAATTATGAATATTTTTTTTAACCTTTATTGATTATTTGTAATAGGCAATAAACAAATATAATTAACATAGAGGAAATAAAATAACTAAGACAGTGAGCGAAATGATTTCCCAACGGAAACCTTAAAAAAACTATGAATATAATCTAAGTTGTGTTTAATAGATTTTATAATTAATAAGTACATATGTTAAAATTACATTATTTTCTAATTCTAAAGTTAATGTATACATTGTATGATATTACAATATAATTGAGTAAAATTGAATACTCATTTACGATAATCGATTCAAATGGTATACTGGTTAGGGTCCATCGTTTATTTTATTTTTCAGAGTTTAAATGTAAATACCATGTGTATAAGTACTTCGCTAGTACCACTTGAGATTAACACAAAGACTATGAGAATAAATACACTTTTGTTGAGTAGCAAGTTAACATATTTCTTAGCAATTTAAGTTAGATATACAATACTGGCCTTTACTTGTGATATACAATTAGTATCATCATCAAATAAACTTACTTCTAATTAAATCACTTTGCAGGTATATATTCTAATAGTTTATAGATCAGTTGATATGCTATTCTTAATTATTATAAACTGATTTTTCGTAACTATTTTTAAGAATATTTTGATAATTCTATAAGTAAAATATTTTGACAATAGTTATTGATAATTTCCTGCAACATTTAACTATTAGCAGATATTGCTTCAATGAATCTGGCTTTTAGTTCACAAATCCTTCCTTTACAAAATAATTCTGTAATTAAATATTTTGATAATTGTAGAACTACTATAATTCGTAAATTGATAATTAGTGTTATTGATAATTTCGTGCTACATTTAACTATTAATAGACATTGCTTCAATGATGAATTTGGTTTTTAGTTTAGATATTGTTTGTTTACGATATATTTTTCTAAAGAAATTACTTAGCAAATGTATAATAAGTAGTATGAGTGAGTTTCTTCCTTTATTTGTTTTGACTATAAATTTATTAGGTGTATAATCACAACTTCGGTATTCCAACTGTCGTCGAAATGTCTGTGCAATGACGACTTCATAACTAATGACCATAATTATTCGGCAGTTGTTCGGGGCGAAAATAAAGAAAGGTAAGAGAACAAGCCGAAACGGCGCAAAAATCACGTGCATAATGCCGTTCCTCCATATATATGTTTTTTGCAAAATTTCGCTCCACCCCGACACCCGCTTCGCGATCGTTCCTCCTCATCATCATCATCATCAACATCCCTCCACCCCGAATAAAATTGGCCGATCGCGATAAGTGAATGGGCAATTTGTAGCACACGAAAATGATGGAAATGAAATGCATTAATAAATAATAAGATGGCGCACCTGTCGCGACTGGAGGCTCCCCCTTTTCAAATTTCTGTTTTGTTTTTCTTTCTGGTCTTTAGCAAAAAAACAAGGGGGAGTCGTCTCCACGGTAAATAGGCGCATCTAATCGAAAGCATGCGAGAATATTCTTCTGGACTATTCCTCTCCTCTCCGCCTATTTCTTTTTATTTTTCAGACAGGTTGCAGGTGTCTCGGCCGTTTGGTGCACCAAGCACCCTATCCAGTTTCGTTTCAGTGTGAATTTATCGGATGAATTTTGCGTGATAATTTTTGCCGGTTCCTTCCTTGGCGAAGAGGAAGACGAAAGAAATAAAAGAAGGAAAAACCCGTTATACGCAAAGGGAAACGCAGGAGAAAGAGAGGAAGAAGGAACGCGCGCGCGAGCCAAGTGGGCCCGAAAAAACGGGGGCCAAAAGGGCGATTGCGTCATGATACCGAAGTAGTACCAATATCATGGGCACGTGCTACAAATATACAGGGTGACACTCAACTGCAATAGCCCACATACCACAGCCAATTCGCTAAAGTGGTTCGACAATCATCTTAATACAGACAGGGAAGTAAGCAAATTGATGGCGTATGAAATTAATACATTCACATAAGCAGAGATCAAGAAGTTGCGCAAAAACATTTCAATCGAAGCAATACAAGCATAAATTGTTTGAAGTTTCGCCACATACTTTATACTGGGAATTTAATTTAAAGCAAGGAGCTTGCCATTATGCTTACTATGCAAAACAACACGTTGATATGAGACTTGTGGATGCAGTTAAACCGTAATATCTTAAATGACTACACGTCAACGAACATTTTAATTATGACAAGACCTTAAACTACTATTAAATATACAAATTGTTTCACCGACAAAGATACATATCCAAATCGATTTTTTCAATAGCAATCACATTAACATATTAATGCATATTTCCAAGAAAGGTGATAAGAACCATAACATTTTTTATCTCATTTGATGGAACGACCACTCAAAAAATATTGATGATTTAAGAGAAGCGCAGTTAAATTAGATCGATTATATTACGCAAGAAGTACAAGTGTTGCATTACATTCGATTAACAAATATATGAACTTTGGAAGATGTATCTTTCACATATGAAATATTATAATCATAATAAATCACAGAGCAAAACGCATTGGAATAAGAAAACACACTAAGAAATGTAATAATAAATAAATATTTAAACATATATTTTTAATTAATTAATGTTAATTAAATTTAGGAATCACAAAATAAGATAAACAAATTATAATATTTTTTATTTACTTTGTAAAGGATCTATATATTTGAATAGTTTCTAAACTTTACTTTTACCCTAAAGTATAAGATTTATTGCATAAAAATTGAAGCAAAAGCTAACGCTCTATAATGATTATATCCGTAAAAATCAATAGTAAAACAAGAAATACAATGAAGTTGTTTAATAGTATTTTAGTGTATTTCGTCATTTCGTTATTTATATATAAATTACATTTGAAATCTGATATTCTAATTAATATATGTTTATTAATGTTATTACATTGTTTTAAAAAACGAGAACTCGTTGTAATTAAGTCTATTATAAATAGAAATAGACATCACTAAATAGAATTTATAGAAAGCAAACAAAAAATATTTAATATATAACTTTGTAAATGATATATTAAATATAATTATAAAGCTATTTGTATCCAAGTGATACAATGTATTATGTGGTTTTCGTTAAGAAGATAAAATAATTTATGTAAAAATGACAGTTGTTTTTCTTTTTAATTCGTTTCATAATAATAATTATTATTGTATGAATATCTCTTATTTTTATCTATCTGTGACTATTGCAACAAGTATGATTATTATTAATGCAATAAATGTAATCAAATAAAAGCTTTAAAAACCTACGGCAAATAATGACTTAATGTAGTATTGTTATCAAAATAATTATGAATTATGAAACATTCGTTCTGCATTAGCGAAAATATAAATATTTTTGTGCATTTAGTAATTATTAAATATAACATCTATTCAAGATTCTATACAAAAAAAAAACAAGGAATAAGTCTAATCATCAATTCTAATTTAGACACAAAAATAAACTGTAGCAATAAATATTGTGCTATGAATAAATTAATAAATATTATATATATATATATATAACACTTAATACAGTTTTTGATACTCTTTTGATAAATAAACTATGTTTAGTTCATTATTTAGTTGATTAAAATGTATTGTTATTTCTGTTATTATAAAAAGTTATAATTAATATTTTAATTGAATGTTTCGTTCGGATTATTACATTTTTTCATCTCATCGATAATGTAGCCATTTACCAGAATAATATGTACGAAATTTCGTTGTAATGACGAGCAGTTTTTTTTATTGTTTGTACTCCTGCCGGTATTTAATTTGTGTAAATCACCCTGTATATTGCGAACGTGTGCGGATCGCATCTGCCCCATAATCTTGGACCCATCATTGCACCTGATTCATGCGAATGCCATAAAAGTAACCATTTACAATTACCAAGATAACTGCTGGTGTGAGTGTGTGTACATACATATATGAATATATGTGTGTATGTATATGTCACCATACGTACGTATCACGTTCATGTAAGCTTGTATGTCATTTCGAGCAGATGCCACATATGTGATGCGGTTTAATTTCGCAACGGCAGCCCGACCGACGTCTCTCTCTCGTCCCCAAACAAAATGGTAATTGGTCAATCACGTTTCTGATTTTATAATATTTACGATTTCGGAAATGAAAAAAAAAGAATCAATAAATTACGTTTAATGTTGAAAATATTGATTGCAATTAAATGATTTAGATAAGAATAGCAATATTTCAAATTTTCGTTGAGAATATTTTAAATTTTCGTTTAGATCCTGGCTAAATTGAATATGTGAATATTTATTATATAGAAACTAGACAGCAAATTGGTCATGGGTCTAAATATTATCATAGGATAGTCCCTTTATTTTCAACAAATATCGATCATGTTATCTTTTGAAAATTCCACGAAGAAATTTTAAAATATAGTTGCAAACAATTAATGAAGACATTGAAAGGGTTAGAATGGGGTCCGCAAAAAGGTTGTTCAAGAGGGCGTCCTCGGACAACATACGTTTAAGCTAGATTACCTAGGATCCAAATGTAATCAAAACATTCAAGAAATTATTAATTGTGTGTTTTATTTTTTACTTATGAATGATGAATTAATTCATAACATTCCTGATCAATAAATTTCTTAATCACTGATGTGAAAACACTTTAAAAGATTAAACGAACTGAAGAATGTTCTCTACTCATAAATATTCAACATAACTACAATATTCTGATCATTTCCAAGTTGTAGAATAGCATCATAATTTATATCCATTTACCTAGTTTCTAAATTTATCGGATTTAAGCTTCAATATTACAGAAATTCATTTAATTTTTGTTTATGATTTACATCATAGTCCAGAAAATGTCTGCTAAAATGTTGTTAAAAAAATCACTATTTCACTGATTAGTATTATGTCTAACATTTGAATATTCGTCAAAATTATCAATAATTCAGATATTTTGGTATATTAACATGTAAATTTATAATATATATTTAAATATATTGTAAAATTTAAACATACGTTCTTACATTTTTTTTGAGTACAGTAAAAACTAATAGATTTATAGAAACATTTCAAATTCGTTAATTTTAAAATTGATTAAAACATACCTCTTTTTTCCAGAAGCCACTGACGGTTCCACAACCAAAGATGCACCATTGAAGGAAAATCCTAGAAAATATATATATCAATAATAGTAATATTTTGATAACATATTACTAATCAGTTTAGTCCTAACTATAAATTAAAATGCATTTTAGTAAGACGCTACATATTGTATATTATTATTAACAATGTTTAAGAAACTATATTAATACAAATCGAAAATTGCAACAAATAATAATTATTATATTTATAAAATAAACAATATCAAAAATTATAAAGTGCTATTGACTACAGGTCTCTCCACCTTCTAAGAAATTTTAATTGAAAATTGGAATCTGGCCTTTAATATGTATTAATTTTATAAATTTAGATATGAGTATTTTTAATAGTTAAGAAAAATGAATAGGTTATGACTTGATAACTGACAAATATTGGGGCATCCCAGTGAAAAGGAATAAATCAATATCACATAATTTTATAAAGATTATAGAGGTGAATTCATATTTATAACAGAAACCTTTTAAGAAGTTACAATTACCAAGGAAGAAGATCAACGGAGGATGAAGAGAGCGAACGAAGAAAATATCAGCGGAAGCTAACAATGAATAGGACCAACAGGCAAGACAATCAACATTTCAGAGCAGTAACATTTAACAGGACCTGGATGCTGATGAAGAAGAGGAGAGTTTTTTTAGTGGGTAAAAATACCGCAGTACCACGATTCCACAGTGATCCCTATTACAATTGTTCATAAATTAAAGGTATTGCTTTTTGAATTATTATTTTTCATGAAGTTAGTGAAAGAAAGAAGAAATGCAAAAAGCACATTCTACAAAAAGTGAGAAATTCAGATGATATGCATAGAAACGTTTAAGGTGGGGGAGTATCTACTGTGAAATATGATAACAAATATTAAAAGCAAAATGTATGTAATTAATACAAAAAAGTTCAAAGAATCACGAATAAAATATTGTATTACAACTAGTAACTTTGTACCGGATTATTTTTAATTTCGGAAACAGCGTGAAGTTGTTTAAAATATCATCAATAAATTGATTTACTCTTGAAAAAACTGATTATTTAGATTGTGAACAACAAATGCACAAAATTTTGTTTAAAAACAGGGCCGTAACGAGGTAGTGGCGAATGAGGTGATACAGGGTTTGTGGTGCAAAACTTTTCGCGTTTAGCAACATTAAAATTGGAATATAACCATACGTCATAATTGGGTTTTTGAGACGTAAATTAAATACACTAGATGTTTAAAAATAGTTGATTTATATAAAACTGATTTTATACTTTATTTCAACATATTTATTGGGCCACAGAGCTAACGATCGAGGTCTTTCTACCCAGAGAGTACAAAATTTGTAGCTTACATAAAAATCACAAAAAAATGAAACAAGTGCATTCTATAAAATTCAATTAATGTAAAAGAAAGAAAAATGCAAAAAAAAAATCCAAACCAAAATAATTAGTCATAATTAGAAACAAACAAAGAAAATGGGAAAGGTGGCGGGATTTGGTCTTATTTCAATTGAAGTCGCCTATAATAAGGACATGATAAAAAATGGAGGCTTTAAGGAATAAGGAATTATAAAACTGATTATTTGGATTGTGACTCAAAAAGAACAAATACATAAAATATTCTTAAAAAATACAACAAAAATTTTAAGTACAATCATAAAAATAATTAAATAACGTTCTTCATAAAATTGGGAACGCTATTTTCAGGAAAAGGGGATATAACTAATATTATGTGGAACAATAAGTTGAGTGGAAAAGTTTAATAGAAAAAAAGTGAATCATTGAGTAGGAAAGGTTAATGAAATAGAATCTTGTCAATGGTAATAATACAATGGAAAAGAATGTGTATTACAAATACTATTGTTCGTAGATGTAAAGATATCAATAGACAAGGTAAACGATAATGAAAATTTATTATTTCCTATTTCCTCACAATAAAAAAAGTCATGTCTGAATGTAATCTGGTGCATCATTGTTATAGTGTTTACCAATTGGTAATCTGCGCTAAGGGTTTTTCATATTTGGAAAGTGTTATTTAGAAAACTCCTTGAAGCAAATTGTTTTGTGTGGATGAGGTGGTCATGGCCATGTGTAACAACACCCTGGGCTCCACCGAAATATAATACGGAGGCAAGAAGAGAAGAAGAAGAGAAGAAAAAAATAATAACGAGGAGAAAAAGAAAGGAGAAAAAATAAAAACCGGCTCCGGATTGAATGAGAGGAGAAGAGAGCCAAGAGGCCACTTTACCTCTCCTGCCTGGTCGGTTATTTATTTTCAAATAAATATGATATCAAACCTATTAACATGCGATGATGTTTAGTTCGTCAACTGCTGCGATTTTGAGGTAGTTTGGATTGTCAACTATGTTTTGAAGTTTTGAACTGAATGTGTGTATGACTTACCATTCAGCTTGTCGATGGCCTTGTCGGCCGACGATTGATCCGAACAATCTACGAAAGCGTAACCCCCGCGCTTGACGAGGATGTTCGTGCACGAGAGGTTCTGCTCCACGAAGAGCTGACGGAGGCTCGTCTCCGTCGTCTCAGCCGGCAGATTTCCTATGTACAACTTGCTCATCGTGATCGGCGTGATCTTAACCGTTGCCGTACTCATAGACAATTATTTATTTTTGAATCACAACTCACTACTACTTTTCCAATAACGTTTGGGACGAATTGTGCTCGAGGTTTTCAGTTGTGTTAGCTTTGTATTTTTTTACTACTACGGGTTTGTTTGGTCAAACGGAATTCTTGAATGGAACACGCTCGCAAAACGCGTAAGACAAACTTCAATGTCATGCGCAAAAAAATTACAAACGACAGCAGCACGGCACGAATTACTTTAACAAATTAAAAAATACGATTACTCAATGAGTGCTGACATTTCGGATGTGCATCTACCACAATTCGCATCACTTCGTCACGTCACTATTTGCAGAGCCCTCTAGAAAACCATCTTTGGTCAATTAGAAAATATTTGAATTTTGCCGCTCATTTTTTGACAGTTCGGGTTTGGAAATTTGGCATTTTCCATAAGAGGCGCCGTGGCTTAGTTGGTTAAAGCGCCTGTCTAGTAAACAGGAGATCGGGAGTTCGAATCTCCCCGGGGCCTAGACGTTAATCACGTCAAAATTTTTGCAAAGTTATTTTATAAATTTATTTAAAATTTATTATAACAATAAAAATATACTTTATTAGTCACAAATGTACAAATGGACTATCGACCTAAGTATTTCCTGTGATACAATTAATAAATTTTATTACAGTGAAAAACTATACATTGATTTAAAAAAAAATGTAAACATTTATATTATAAAGTAACTATAACAAAAAAAACCTGTGGTTGTAGCCTTTTGCAGGAGTGGTATTTATTTGTTATTATTAATAATAACATTTATTGCAACAACAACAAAATAAAATGAAGAAATGCAAAAGATAAAATGCAAATTCTACAAAGTATTTCTGCACTAAATTTAATTAATGCTTTTATTTTTTGTATCTGTATTTTGTAGCTGTATGTAACAGTCAATTATGTTTCACTATACAACAATTGAAATAAAAGGTTTATTTCATAAATACGTTTTTCTCTAATATAATAAAAATATGATTTACTTTACATAATACATTAAAAATAATATATATGAGAAACAAATGTGCTTCTACTAGTTTTTTAATGGATTTGAACTAATTGAATAATAATAGAAGTATAGTTTCATAATTTCAAAACGCGGTGCTCTCAGAACGCGGTTTCCATATAACGCGGAGCTGAAATTGCGACAGTCCTCCTATAACGCGGTTTCCCTCTTACAGCGCGGTTTCCGTTTAACAGCATCCTATAATTCGTGTTGGAAACCTGTTTTACCTCAAATGGTTCAAGCAATACAAGATGATTCTACAATTTCACTCCCAGTTACAGAAATAGCAACATTGCTTCTCGTTTAAGCGATGAAGAATTTGCAGTAAACTATCAGGATGTAAGAGAACTAGTACTTGGGGAAGAAACTTTAGATGAGGAAGAATTGATGGAATTCATTAATGCATCCACTTCAAATGCATTGGTAAACGAACATAAGAAAAACGAATGGGTTCCAAATCTCGATTTACAAGATATGAAAAAGGGCTAAATTTGGCTAAAGAATTAGAACTTCATTTCATTCAAACTGATTGTTCAACGGTGCGCAGCGCAAAGTTTAAAAGAGAGTTAAGAAATTGCTTAGCTCTTCTATAGAGAGGTTTTAGTGGAGTTAGAAAAAAAAGCTACAATCGAAAACCAATGTGAAGATGAACTAAGTGATAAAAACATTTTGCCCATTAAAAGAAGACGAGTTAGGTGACTCATATCTGTCAGCGAGGATGAGTGTTGAAAGATTACATAATTTTACAAAAGTCTTTATTGTTTTTGTTGAAAAACAGTCTTTTAGTTTAGTTCTTGTTTCTTTTTTTTATCAATCCTTGTATGAACTCTTCAATTCAATTCAATAAAAATAATTTATAATTTATCTTGTCTTTTGTATTTATTGGTCTCCATATAACGCGGTACGAATGATGTGATTTGTACTAATTCCGAGTTTCTTATAGCGCGGTTTCCATACAACGCAGTAGACGGTTTTCATAGAACACGCTACAAATTAGCCTGGTTTGTACGGTTAAATCTGAGTTTCTTATAGCGCGGTTTTCATATAACGTGGTAAGCACTTACCGCGTTATAGAAGGTTTGTCTGTAATAGACTCAAATGTAAATTTCTTAGCTAATTTAATATTGTTTGGTGGGCATCTTCTACCTCAAATATTTGCATTATATTGAACTTAACTATATTTAACTATATTCAAAAACGTAATTATTAAGAGATAACAATATGGTGGAAAAGATCAAAATGTAGCTTTTATAGCCAAATGTCTCATTAATACCACGTTTATAGGGCAATAAATATTGAACACAGAATTCCCACCAGTTTAGTTATATATCTGCAGTTAACACATGTTTACATTGATCCTAAAATTACGTAACTTTTATTGAATGGGACTATAGTTATTGAAGTCTACAGTTATTTAAATAAAACGAATAATATCTAACAAGAAGAAATAGTCTCTTTCAACTACTTTTTTTTTCAATGTTCACATTTCGTGATTCCAATCTTTGATATCATAGATTGAAACTGAAACTATAAATTATAAATTACTAGTTTATATATTCAATAGTTTCATGTATATAAAATCAAGAAAAGTATTCCTTTTTGTTTCTTTTAGAATATATTGGTAATATTGGAATATTTATATACAAAAATAATTAACACAAAATAACAAGTATAGTTTCAAATTATTGAAAGTATACCTATTTAAAATATTTTAACATTTCTTGATTGGGACTGTATGCAAGTGTAATGAAATTAGAACAAGTTAACATTAATTAAAATTGAAATATAGGTTACTTAATATGCACATACATATAAGCAATAAGTTATGTTATTTTTTAAAATATTTCTCTTTGATATTTATTAATGATATAGTTATTTGTCTGGATATATTTCAGTAATATAGAGAATATGTGTAACTTGATAGCATCAACGTTCGATCTAAATTATATATAATATGATAGATTGGTCTGATGCAAGAAATTTAATAGAATATACAGTTTATTTTCTATATTATTCATATTTTGTATGCAATATATGAAAATATCCATAATAAATAAACATATTCTAATATGTAGATAGATATATGAAATGATAAAATATTCAATTTCTTTCAACTGAAATTTGATTTTGTATATTAATAATTATCAAGTATATTATTAAGATGTAAATCTATATTAACAAAAAATTTAATTAAATAGCTGTGCTGAGGCCTATACAATATTTAACAAACTAAAACTATACGCAATTTATGACATATTTAGTTGTAATTGACTGTGGTATGGTAATTCATGGATTGTTTGGACATTTTTGTATGTCTTCCTTGGAATGTGGATTAATGTGAAAGGA
>JAFMTC010000316.1:681727-691888 GCA_018845635.1 Nicrophorus orbicollis
GATCATAGATAATGGACCTTGCGTAATATAATGAACGCTAATTAAGAATTACGCGATGCGCGGTTTTAATTGCATTTCCATTGTAGCTGATTCCTGCGCGAGGAAATTGAGTTCACCACTTAATTTCCGGAAAGGTCACCACTCTCCGCTTTGCATCCTATCTTTCCTTGCTTTTTTTCTTCTGTCTGCTCTTCCTTTACTCCGCGTCGGTCGGCGTTTAATTGGAAGAGTAATTGTTTTGTACAATTTTTGGCCTCCATTTCATGGAAGTGTATGTGCAGTGTTTCAATCGCAAAGGAATTTTAATGGCGGAAATTGGGGGAGAACAGAAATAGACGTGACACAACCAGTTTAATCTACATATGCAGTCGCTGATGGATGAGTGTGTGTGTGTGTGTGTGTTCGAGTCTGCACATACGGCAAGATTACATGTGCATACTTCGAGCCGAGTTCCGGTGGAGTATGTATACACAAGCTCACGGACGTCAGTATCTATATACACGTGCACGTACATAGAGTGTAATTGCACATTGGCCAATTGCATTTTTCGTTTTGCACACTGCACTTGATGGGAGGAGTTAATTGCAACCAATAACGTATATGTTATATGCATTACATAATGTATACTCCCAATTTACGCGCGATTGTAATCCAATTACGCCCGTCCAGCGAAGATACACTTCACTCCAAATAAGCGCATCAAAGATACACCCATCATTTGATGGCTAGATCTAATGAAGGCCTCGACACAGTTTCCTGCAAGGTCAACACTAATGACAAAACTGTAAATATCGTGCAACTTTAATTCATTTTCAAAACATCCTACTTCTAACTTATGTCATCTTTCATTTTTAATGTTGTTTACATTTTAATCACAACTAATCTTCGTATTCAACATTAAATTATAATCTATTTAGCCATAATTTATATTAAGTGATAATAAATGGCATTAGAAAAAATATATTACTATTTCTTAATTTTTGATAAATGGGGCGGTTAATAGCCGTTTGCAATAATAAAATATAATACATTTTCTTCAATATTATTACTTAGGCAGAAAGACCTCGGTCAATGGGCCAATGAATATGTTTAAATAAAAATAAAAAATATAAATTTCAATACAAAACCAAACATAATAATGACAATAAAAAGGTTGGCCAAAGGGCTATCGACCACTGGTCTTTCCTCCCATGAATATTATATACAACGTAGAAACTAAATGAACACTATTGTTTATCAATTATATAAGAAAAATCATTATACAAAGAAGGCAGCCTCTGGGAAAGGGAAAGAACATCATTCTAGTGATAATAGATAAGGTAAGTCTGGGATACTTATATTTAGGAGGGTTGATGCACTTCGATGGATACAAAATTTGGAGAGAGGATAAATTTGACTCTTTTAAGATGAATTTAAGGGAAAGGGAGAAGTATCTATCGAGGAGTGGAACAATTTTGGTTTTAGAATTTTTAATTATTATTTTTATTGTTTTTGTAAACATTAAATATACAATTTTGAAAAAAAAACTTATGTACAGTATTCCAGATAATTGAATAATTTTAATATGAGACTTCTGAAAATTTAATTCCCACGAAATACTTGATATTTTTTATATAAGAAAATCAATTTTCAGGTCGTTGAATGCATGGCACCATTGACTAAGTAAACAATGTTAAGAAATATTTATATCGCAAAATCGATCATTCAAAGTATAGCATATTTGCTTTTCAAACGATAGATAAAACTCTTATAACTAGAAGAACAAACATTTATGTTCGGATTTTCACGTGGTTGATCCTATTTCACATTTTCTCTATAAAGCACACATCATAATAATAATTCAACAATGAAACAAATACATTAGACAAACATAATAATTGTAATATATAGTCCTTAAGAAGACTTTAACCACGCTTGACCCAATGCAGCACAACGGTAGAAATCATGGAATCAAATAAAATTACATCATGGATTGACGATAATATTCTCAATTTCTTATAATAATAAAGTCTTATCTATTGAACATGTATAACTAAGCATTTTAATTTTAAAAAATATATGTTTTTTTAAATAATTTTAGTATTTTTTTTAAGATAAATAATACTTTATTTATATTAGATTATTATGTAATTTATTAATTATCTTATATTTATACATAATACTCTATACTTTGTTATATGAATTTAATATTGTCATTCAGAGTAATTACTAACCGTTTTCCAATATCAATAAACATGAATTAACAAACAAAGGGCTTAATAAAATAATAGCAAATAATAAACATTAATAAATATAATTCTTTAAAGAGCATCTGAAATGTTTGATTATTTGATAACAAAATTTACTTCCTCAACAAGCCTATAATATTTTTAACTTTTTTGTATATGTAACAAATGATTAACAAATATATTATTTTTATAATAATAAAAATATCATTTATTGCAACAACTATAAAAATTAAACTCATTGCAACAAAAAAAGAAGTACAAAAGAAATTATCAGATATTAACTGATTATGTAATGGTAGTTTAAATAAAATATGTAATTTTGAGTCTTTGTAAGTTGAGGTATTAATGTATTTTGATAATATTGTATTACAGCTTAAGTAATTTATTTATTTGTATAGCTATTAAGTATAAGTCTCATTACTAAATATTAGAAACTGAATAAATTGATACCATTGATCTTGTATAGATATTATAAATACTTGTTTACCTGATATTTCTGTAGACTGAATATGATGTAAGTTCTAGGATCAAATAACGTTGTTGTTATTGTTACAAATTTGCATACCTATTTTTTTTTAAACGAAAATACGGATAGAACAACAACAAATAACAACTTGTTTTCTTATAATTACTTTCGATTGACTAGTTTTAATTGATTCCGAGATGCTTTGTATGTATATTAAAATTTATTTGCATGTTTTTCAACGCGACCAGCACCTGTATTTTATAATCTGCAGTTTTTTTTTTTAATATTAATTTATATGTTTGAATTTTAACACCTTTTCTATTTTTATAAACATTTCATAATAATATAATATAATTTATTGGTCAGTTATAAAAACAACAAAATTTGGAGAGATTGGATAAATTTGAGTCTTTTGAGATACATTTAAGGGAAAGGGAGAGGTATCTATCGAGGACTGGAATAATTTTGATTTTGGAATAGAGGTCATTCGGAGGGTTATGGAGTTGGTTGTTTGGATGACCGATCCTAAAAAATTTCATTATAGATAATATATGAAAGTTTCAACTAATAATAAATTATTGTTTTTATTAATATTTGTAATACATTGTGGAACTTCACATAATGAGCATAATTAGTTAAGAAACACTCGTTAAACGAATCAATGTATTATATGATAATGCGTTCCATAATACAAAATAAATGTATGAATAACGCTTATTCAAAGAAAATTATATATACTTTGTTAAGGGTTTATCATATTTTCTACGAATGCAAATTCCATTTGTAGAAAACAAAAATAATCTAAATAATTGAATTAATATTAGTAATACATATCTTATTACATTTTACTAGGTATGTGTAGGGACAGCCGACGCTTCAAAATTTTTGTGAAAATGTAGAATATCAACTTTGGTAACCCAAATACCAAGAACACGTAACAACAAATCATTTAAAATACAGAACACTGAAAAAATAGAACATATGTGTGCTATTGTTATTGTTTCATCTGATATTCTTTTTATCATTATTATTGACTCCGTTAAACATGTTTTTACCAACAACAGTATTGCCCCTGATCTGTTTTAATTTGCTGTTCTTTTATTACTTGTTCTTAGTTTTCAGGGAACCAACACTCAGTATTCTTCTCGATACTCGCTATATGAAATATCGCTTGTTAAGCGAGTCATTTTTGTTTTGCTCGTTATGTGAATTACACGTTACGAGACGTGCTCGTTAAGCGAGGTTCAACAATTAAATTGCACCTTGTTATATAAATCTTTAATGATATGGTAAAATGAATTACATAAAAAAGATGATATAAGTAATTTATGTCATACATTATTAAATTATAAATTAATAACATTTGATCGGCTGACCCTTAACATAAAAATAAAAGTACTATTTAAATTATATGGTAAATGCATTTTTAAATTTATTTACATTGAATAACTTTATAAATAACAATTTCTTTCATTAGAAAATATATTAATTTAAAAAACCAATTTCTTTGAAAAATTAAATGTAGTATAAATTGGGTATCATTTCTAAAAATATAAAATAAAAACGGTAAATTTAATGTTTACGATTAATTAAAATGAAACATTTTATGATGACTAATCAATACATTCTAGGAATATGAATTCGTTGAAACTCTATTCTAAAACTAAACAAATCAATGATGTATTGTTTACTGTAATTGTGAAAAAATATATTATTATTGTTACCAAAATATATGTAATATAATTTTAATAATACATTTGTAAAATAGCGAATTAAAAAATGTATTTAAACAATAAAAAAAATTGACGTAAGTCTAGGCCCCGGGGAGATTCGAACTCCCGATCTCCTGTTTACTAGACAGGCGCTTTAACCAACTAAGCCACGGCGCCTCTTAATTGTTATATAAGATAAAGACCACAGAATAGGCAACTGAATCTACATAGATGCATAGAAGTAATTTAAATAAATATTAATTACAAATTTAATTTAAGCTGAAAAATTAATGGTGCTGATGTAATAAATATAAACGTTTTATTGTTTATAATTTTAACTTATAAATGTAGTTTAAGTTTTAATATATATCACTTAATGTACAAACAGTTATATGCGTGGTTGCCTATTACTTATTTCGTTATTAAAGAGAAATTGATTGTGTATTATCCTAAAAATATGAATACATTAGAAACTTAATTTATAAATTCTATGTAAATTTAATATTAGTGTTTAAATTGTACAAAATATCCTAGAATCATAAGTGATTAAAACTAATATAAATGTTAAAATTATAATGTAAATAAAGAAAATCACAAATGACTAAAACGGTAGAAATTAATATTGCCTGTCCAAACCAAACAACCCTATTGGGTTAACAATATTATATTGCATTCACATTTAAAGAAGTACATTCACAAAACTAAATAAATTGGCAAACAAATTATCTTGATATCTAAATATATTACAATATTTTAGTTTGTCAAAGAAAACAAGTTATTTGATATGCGAATCAACTAAATAAATATTTCAATCCTGTGTAAACCGTAGTAATAAGATGTGATATCGTTTGTACCACAAAGATATAATAAATTTATAGAATAGCAGCTTTACACAAAACTGAGTAAATGAAATAAAATTTTAAAAAAATAATGATAAAATTATTTTCAATCAAATCACAATCAATTATCAGTAAACCGTAATCGCAGAGCAGTAAAATTAAGATGCAATGAATCCAACATGTTTGGACAACAGGTGATGTATATTCATAAGAATATTATTGGGCTGGTAGAGGTGAAATGCCACCCTGTGGGTCAGCTCCATTCCCTGCGGAATCTAAATTTTTCAGCAGTTGAGTTAGCCAGTGTTTTGTTGACTTGTCTTCAGACAAACAACTGTTGAAAGTGGTATCTCTTAGTTGATCTGGTAAACACTGTCGAAGAGCTTCACGTGCTCTGCACGTAGACAAAAAGTGTTATTAACAAGAGCAATTATATGAACATAAGCCATTCTTACCGTGGGTTATCTGAAAGCCTCAGATAACAACGAACTACATGCTTCAAAAGTCTTGCGGACGGTTCTTTAGCCAGAGAAAGCACCATTTTACCCTACAATATATGAAAATAAATACAAATTGAACTAGGCTTACAAAATGTACTTACTAATATCATTGCTACATGACTAAATCTATCATAAGTTTGACATATATATGATAAACCACTTTCATCCAAAAGTATCTTTTGTAGAATGAATGTCGCAACTGTTTTACTTAATTCAGATCCCGATTCCATAATGCGCAAGCAGAGGGGTATTATTTCTGTTGTTAATAGGAACGTAATGACCTCCTGCTCGTCAGTTTTAACTAGTGCCCCAATTACACCTAAACTAGTTAGGCGGAGATATTCAAATGATCGCGTTTTTGATACTGTATGAAGGAAAGGATACAGAAACAAAGGAATATGAGCCAACAAAAACTGAGACCTCGTTTCTGGATGTGAAGCAACACATTGCAGCAGAGCCAATGCATTGCAAACCCTGAAAAATAAATTGTTATTTAAGCTATTACAATTTTCATATAAGAATAACTTATATACCTATTTGACTGGTGAGCATTTAAAGTTGGTGGGTTGATAGCAGGATATATATTGATGATTTCTTGCAGTAACGCAGCAGTTGTACCAAAACTATTCCATAGCATTGGAGCTAAATCAGGAACAACTTCTCGTTTTTTACTGAAAAAAAAGCAGTTATAAATACTCAATAATGGAATTTTTAGTATATTCATATACCTCAATTCAAAAAGAGCCCCTTCACGGGAGTCTGGATTTGTCAACTCTAAAATCCATTGATATATTTTTTCTCTATCAACATTGACACAAGCTGGACTAGGATGTGCACTCATTCTCATTGAATTTTGATGTTCTAAACTGCAAAAAATATTTTTTTATTATTTCATTCTGTACTACAGTATAAATCAAATATATTGCTGTCATGAAGAGTTTGACACATACTTTACAAAATGATACATTTTTTAATGTCAATATATGATCTTTTATGCTTTACTGAATACTTTGTTAAATGTTACTGACAATAAATTTTAAAGAAAGCGAACTAAAAAAATCTATTCTCTCTAAGCTATAAGTACATTTAAAAGAAATAGAGAAATGCATTTAAAAAACATCTTCATTTTGTACACTCTCCAAATAAAAAAACCATATTACTTGTATCCACGAGAAATGTGTATGTACTTCTTGGAACTTCTTCGAACGGTATCAATACTTTAATAATTCTAGATTAATAATTGTAAACAACTACATGTATACGTAACCTAGAATTCTCCCTGCCACTACAGCCAACAGAACAAATTTAGTACCTGGAGGTGGCCAGTGGTGGCAGTTAATTTCAAGACAAGAAGATTGTTAATATTGAATAATAATATTTAATTAAATTATATACCTTTGATCTGAATATACATATATTTTCTCAATATCAAATAATGTAAGTCATTTGTAACAATTCATAATGTGATCATACTGTATATAGAGATTAGAAAGTCTCGTATCCAACTTCAGTGTAATGAATCGAATAAGACGAACGATAAACGTCAAAGTTGGTCAAAGTCATTGAATTGACATTTTACTGTTTTCTACTGTTTTCCAACAAGACTAAAACTAAATTTAATTATGTAAATAATTCTAAAAATCTACAACAAAGAAAGAAATCTCCGAACAACATTTTATACTTTTAACGAGTGAACTGGCTTTAATTTCGTGAAAATATGGGATTGTTTAGCGATGTTGGTGAGTCATAACATATTATTGATATTGTCATGAGATATGCTATAAGGAAATGTACATGTATATATTCTTTGTGCTTGCATTATTTTATGTTTATGCTTTATTTATTTAAAATTATTATAGAGAAAGCAACAGATGAAAATAACATGTCAGAAGAATGGGGTGTTATTATGGAAATATGTGACAAAGCAGGGAAGTCTAGCCAAGAAGCAAAAGAATATTTAAAAACCATTTTAAAACGAATTAACCATGAAGATCCGCATGTCGGGATACAAGCTGTTACTGTGAGTACTAATTAAATTATTCGTAGATGAAAATATTTATTTTCTTTGTTACAGTTGTTGGATGCTTGTGTTAAAAATTGTGGAAAAACATTTCACATTGAAGTTGCTTCTAGAGATTTCGAAAATGAGTATATGAAGCTGATAAAGAAAACTCATCCTACTGTCAAGAAAAAGCTATTAATCAGTTTAAAAAAATGGGCTGAAGGGGAATTTAAGAATGATCAACAACTGAGTCTGATAAAGGATTTGTATGTTAATCTAAAAAGTAGTGGATATAATTTCAATTCAGAAGAACAAGTATGATTATTATCACCATTGTCTATAGCATATTTTATTTAGTTACTTTTTCAGCCAAAGAGGATAGTATTGAGCAAAGATCCAAATGTTGTTCAATCTCAAGAAGAAGAGGATCAGATAGCCAAGGCAATAGAATTGTCACTAAGGGATACATCTAGCTCACCAAGAAATACAGCTGGAAATTCAAACTCCTTATATCCCTCTGCTAATTTGTCTGCATCTAATAAAGAACTTCGCAAGGTTAGAGCTTTGTATGACTTTGAAGCAGCTGAAGATAATGAATTAACTTTTAACACTGGTGACATCAGTAAGTTTATTTTTTAATATTATTTGTTGTATATTAACATCATTTAAATATTTAGTTTTTGTGATTGATGATTCTGATGCCAATTGGTGGAAGGGGAAAAATGCAATTGGGGAAGGACTATTTCCCTCAAATTTTGTTACAGCGGATTTATCGATGGATCCACAGCAATTAGGTACTTTCTTGTTATAATTAAGTAATTTATATCTATATGTTTTTTACTCTTCTTTTTGTAGAATTGGAAAAGCAGAAGAAATTGCAGCAAGTAGATGAAAGTTGGGATAAACAATTGGAGGATATGAAGGAGCCAAAGAATGTTGAAATTAATGAGGATAAAATTGATAGATTGTTGCATTTACTTCATGAAGCAGATCCTACAAATCCTGATCAGGATACCAAAGAAATGCTGACCTTAGAAAGTAAGTAATAGTTGTAATGTATAGACATATTTCCATTTGTATTCATAACTGTATCTGTTTCTAGGAGAGGTTAACAGTATGGGTGGATTGATCGATAAGGAATTAGAACGCGTTGATAGAAAACACGCGCAATTGACGCAGTTAAGCGGCGATTTAGTGGAGGCCTTGAATCTATACCATTCATTGATGAGGGAACCTCAACATCAATTTAATAATTTACCGGTGAACAAAATGCCGTATGGTTATCCATCCAGTTCTCAGCCCCCGATGGTATTCAATTTAAATAATAGTAATAATTAAATGACATTATAATGAATCATTGATTTAGGCATTTAACGGAACGTTGCCGCATCATCCACCACCTAATATGGGTCCACCGATGCCGGGTTATGGAACAATGCCACATGATAGGCCGTTTATGATGCCTGGTCCAATGCCTCCTCATTTAAATCAGTACAACAGTATTCCACCGCAAGGTTTACCCCATCCGTCGCAGCAGCATCATGTAATGCCGCCTGGTATGCACCCAATGCAAGCACCAATGAGCGCACCACCCCAAAGTTTACCACCCCAAAGCATACCACCTCAAAGTATGCCTCCACATGGACTTCATATGGGTCCACCTCCGCAGCAGATGATCCAGGAACAAGATCCAAGATTTCTCCCCCACTTCCCACCGCCACCACATACGTAAGTGCATACAAACTGGTTGGTATATAAATAAACTAAATTGATTGTTTTCCTTTAGGAACTGAACTTTATGAAATAAATATTTAATGAATGTGTTTGTGCAAATCTGAGATAAGTTTAATGTTTTGCAGATTTACCCCAGGAGTTGGGATTCAACCAAATGGCCCACCAATGCCACAAAATGGTTCTTTTCCCAGTATGCCACATCACACTCAACACATCATGTAGTTGAAGTTGTGTAGTATTGCACCATGGTCAACATATAATATTATTTCTACTAAATCTAATAAAAAGAAAAGTAAAAACGGGGGAATGAATTCGATATCGTGATCAGCAGGAGGCATATATTCAAAATCTATACGCTAGTGCTTAAAGTAGTTTGTTGGTTTTTCATTATTTTATATACTTATATATTTTGGGGGATTATCTTACGTAGTTGGAAAACCAACTTATATATTTCAGAAAATATGTTCCAAGAAACTATATACTACAGGATTTATGAAGACGAAACGATTAAAGTAATGAACATGCCGAAACCGTAATGCGGAGACGAATGAATAAAAGTTGTTTGCAAATATATTATAGATATAATTATAAAAAAAAAAACAATTTATTATTAAGTACGCTATATATTTAATGTACATTGATAAAGAATATTAAATATTATTGGTTCTTAACCTTTAAAC
>JAFMTC010000316.1:697298-711006 GCA_018845635.1 Nicrophorus orbicollis
GATCCTAATTTGAACAACTGTATGAGGGAACAAGCAGAGAAAATACTTCACAAATATGCTAAAAGTAATTTCAGCCTTCTAATTTATGAATAATAAAATAGTAATAGAGATCTATTACTTATTTTATAGGTGGCTTAAAAGAAATTGGACTTATCCCGGTAGATCCTTTGGTAATTACCGAATTATCAGCAACTGGTAGTGGCAGTGTCAATTTGGATCAAACATACAAAAACATGAAAATTCACGGAATGTCTGCTACTTATGTGGAGAAATTTGAGTAAGTAATTAATTGTATAATGATTATAATTCAATATTACAATATTTAAATATTTCGTAATTTGTGGGTGCAGCTCTCGAAGATTTTTTATTTTCGTGGATCGTGAAACTTTATATAATACCAAGATTTCATAAAAAAAAACATCATCAGAATGTGTGAAAATACTTTTTTTTAAAATTTAATTTATTTATTTTAATTGTACAAACATATTTACATTTAATTTCATTGTTAATTCATGCTCCTCCTCAGGTTTCTTAATCATTCATTTCTGTTGATTTTAAAAACCAAAAAGTCAAATTTGTAAAATTCTTAATTTATTTAGTATTGAAATTCACTATTCCTATCGTGATATTCTTAGGTATAACTCCATTGATATAGAGCATAAGACTATATAGGTGGACATGATATGATTACTTTTGAATTATCAAGTATCTATTGATGAAACACTTTAAAAATAAGCTAGATTATTTTTACATCAGTTGCCAAAAATGTGTGATATGCGATATGCCAATTTTGACCATTTTTCTTTGATTACTCCCTCCATTTTAATTTGTTGTTAACAGTAAATATCTGAATTGATCGATTCTTGGAGGTTTCTCAAAATACCATAATACCTTTGTAAATACACACACTTGGTCTTTAATAATTTTCAATTAATGTAATTATTTCAACAAAGCGATTATTTCAATGCGTATAAGATAAATATCGCAAATATAGATTCGTTTTGTTTTGTTCAATTAATTCGGAAGACAAATATCGAGTTTTTTTAACAAGTCTAAGATATTTGAAGAAATTTGCAATTATTGTATGTGATACAATTAACCACTCTGTAATTTTTCGCAAGCAACTTCTATCAAATTTACAAATGGAAAATTCAAGACTTTGTAAGCAAACTTAACCTTGTTTGTTTGTCTATAGTTTTTTTGACAATTAAACCGATATTTATCAATTCCCTGCAATGCAATGATTCTTATAAAAATTAATTAATTTTATTGCAAGAGCGAACAAAATAATACATTCATATAATCATAATAAGACAAAAAAACACTACTACTACCACTGCTGCTAAGGACTATAGATCATAGGTCTTTCTGTCCTATGTTTTTGTTATTATAATATTATTATATTAAATTGAGATACTATCAAGTACAAAAATAGATACATAAAAAGTAAACTATATTCATTTATCGACTGTGCATACAATTTTTATCAATTACGTTTAAATTGGAATATATCAATTACATTTAAATATCAATTTATTTATGAAATACTATATATTTTAACTGTGATATTCATAGTTTATTTCGATTAATAGTTATAAATATATCTATCAAATATATACTGGAACTTTGGAACGTAATTATAATTTGGTTCGGAAACGTGTTTATTTATTGCGCATTATGTTGCAATGTGGAGATAACTCAGAAAGTAAAGTTAGAGTATATATAATACTTATATTAAAAAACCTCACATGTGTATCAAGTTGGAATTAAAAAAAGTTCATCTTCCAAAACACTCGAAATTCAACATATTTTACGTGCTCTTCTTGCAGTCATATTATGTTATTTAAAGTTACTGGTGAATCTGTTTTCTTCAATATCTTAAAAAATATGGGTAAAATTTGTATCGTTGGCTTTAAAATAACAGTATATGAACTAGTGATAAATCTGATTTAATCCTAAGTTTTATTAGATGACATAAGTGTTGTGTCATCTGCGAATGTAGCGACAGTTATTTCATTTAGTGTAGGGTGATCAGGTGTAAAAATAATACAGAATAGAACACTTCTATATTGGTACACCAGATCCAATTGAAAATAGGTTGGAGCTATCTTCTTACAACTTTATCCGGAACAGTTTATTAATCTTATTAATCCAGAATGCCATATTTTATTGTAAGCTAGCCAGTTATTCTAGAAAGCAGCTGAGTAGTATTGGTTTCTTCGACGTGCTTTTTTTAAGCAACACGGTGAACTTGTTTCATCGTAGAATGCCTTTTGTGTAATCTAAAGTGGAGTTCAAGGAATAAGTTGTTTTCCTGGAGTATCGGATCCATGTATTTTGTTAGTAATTCTTCGAAAACTTTACATATAATTGATAGTTCTGTATGATGTTACTTCTTCTGGTGGTTTTCCGGGTTTAGATGAAAGAAATAACCCAGAAAAAGAGGAACTAAAATCCAATTTGTATATTTTCAGCATCGATTTTGACAAATGCGAAATAGAGGCGATCGGTGGTACGGATGTGATTTATGTTCTAGCTGATTATACAATGAAAGGTCAATTATTGGTATTTCCAATCAACAGCCAAGGCAAATCCAATTTCACGTTAAGTAAGTACTTAAAATATTTGCAAATTATGAAAATTAAGATTTCTCGATTAATTTTAGAAAATTCCAAAATGAAGCATAATGCGAAGTGCGAGAAAATTATGATCGGCGGTAACGAACATTTAAACATCACAGATTTTAAAACACAATTCCTCGAATTAGACATCGAACTCTATTTTGATAATCTAGTTGCTGGAAACAGTGAAGTCAGCAGGGGAATCGCCAATGTTCTAAAGGAAAACTCCAATGAAATATTTAAGGAGGTGCAGCAATCGCACGAAGAAGCATATGGTATTGTGTTTAAACGCGTTTTTAATAACGTATTTAAGAAAGTCCCACTGAAAGAATTATTTGTGTAATATAATATTATTGAATTATACTATAAGAAATATATTCATGTTTTGTTGATTAATTACATTATTTTATTGTTATGATTTGTTTGTTAAATAAACTTTTCATATTGTGACTGGTTAACTAAATATATACTGACTTGGCATATTTCATTAAGGTTATATACTATTGTTATGTATAACCGTTATTGTTTATATCATTCCTTATTATTATATTGGTTATTGCAACGTTCTCCTTAACGACGTACATTTCCGTTTAGAAAGATTCCATACCCTAATCACTAGAAAATCTGGCTATCTTAATCTAGTGTTCCATTCATGTAGTGATAAGACTACAGACCTTTTAGCACACTGGTGTGCCTTTTTTCACTACTTCCCAAATATTAGGATAAGAAATTTACACATCAGTGGGCAACTTTGCACCCACAGGGAAAACCCATCCCCTACTCCCACCGCTATTAGTTTGTATAAAATAAGATGTTAATGTAATATCAAGTTAATGCCAGAAGAGCTAAAGTTCATATACGGCAGTAACACCAACATTATGCACCTATTTTGATATGTTAGCTTAATAAATATAGTCTAAAATTCAATTAATATCAAGCTAGTCTTTAAGTCTTTAGTCAGCCTTAGCTAGGGGAGCAAGTAGCAACTTAAGAGAAGAATGTAACTCTTAGTTAATAAAACAGGATATCTACACTTATATAGTTGACTTCTTCATAAAAACACTCAACTATACAATAAAAGTTAGAATATTCGCATTTGACATTCATAAACCCCTCAAAGAGTCCATAACAACGTAACTACGAGATAATCCACGGTGTCCAGACAATTCCATCCCTGGGACACGACACGATGATACAACATTTATTTTTAAATTAATTATGTTTGTTATAATAATCGTATTGCAAACATTTTATTAGTTTAATATTACTAAATATATAAAATACTTGTTTAACATATTTGTTATTAACAATTTATATAATAAAAAGAACCATAATTAATTCTCTTTATATTAGGAATGCATCTATACTCAAACTAAAAGAATATAGTGAGAGGTTGAATATCCTATCACTATCCAAGGTGTAATCAACAATAAAACTAAATAAATAGACATATACAACAAAAAATCAATAATATATAAAATAGTAGATTTTTTTTATATTTTATATCTGTGCAACTATTACAATTATATAGTTGCTATTCATTATCCAAAAATAAGTTACATTTTATTATAGTTTTAAAAGCATCACTTTACAAATGGTCTAGTGAATAAATCCATAATAAGACAATAAGATAGACATATAATAAGTGAACGAAGTACAAATCAGCATAGTAAATATTGCACAAGTATTTTGCTCAGATATTTATATATCGTAAAATAATATATAGTAGCAAAGTATCAACTATTAATGAAAAACAAAGTTCATTTTGCTATTTGTTACAACTGTTAATCACCAGCGTGCTAAATATATTTTTTTTAATGACATTGGAAATTGATCACTTGAAATTACTAATTTCCTACACATCAATCACTACTTCATATCGACCTATGCAACACCGAAAAACAACATCCGAAATACTGCACAGAATCAACAGAACATTCACAACCGGAAGCTATTATATCGAAGATATTATATATTTGTACCATAAATTAAAGAATTTTTAATTATTGACAAAAATTTACCAAAAAGGGTAATATACCTTACAGATCAATGCAATTCCTAAAAACTATCAGTAAACTTATGTAGACATATAATATTCACTATTTATATTGGAAAATTAGAATATTTTTCATTTGGTAATATGGAAATAATGTATTTACAAATCGTATTAATATAGCCCAAAAGGTCTATACAATTTATTGATTTTTTTAAATTTGTCTCCAAAGTGATAACCATAATATTGATTTATATACTACGTATAATGCTTTGTATAGAGCTAAGTGTGTTACAAATTTCATAGACCTATCTTAATATTTAATTTATTAAAATAATTTATAAAAAAAACTATTTTTTTTTCAAATCTCCTAAGGTAGTCTCTTGGCATACCTGTGGCTGGTATAGATAATGAGATTTGTTTGTATTTTTTATAATTCGTAGTCACCATCTACTTTAATAATTACTTCCCATTTTCTTAGAAGATGATCGATTCCACGGCTAAAATTTCACGGTTCTTGGAGGCTCCAAGTTATCCAAAATAGC
Source organism: Nicrophorus orbicollis (assembly GCA_018845635.1). Taxonomy (NCBI): domain Eukaryota; kingdom Metazoa; phylum Arthropoda; class Insecta; order Coleoptera; family Silphidae; genus Nicrophorus; species Nicrophorus orbicollis. The sequence goes on from JAFMTC010000316.1 coordinate 702,458, forward strand.
ATAAACTTTGTTCAACTGTCAATTTTTCATTGATAGTTTGACGTGATAGTCCGTTTGCTACAAAATCGAAAACATGACGGTCGACATGTCACATTATCCTGATGGAAGACGATGTGGTTCTTTTTGCAGCAAATCATTAAAAATTGGGACACGTTCGGCTTTATTGTTTTTGGAGAATTCATGAGTGACCCATCCAGCCATTTTAAATAGCTATATAAAATGAAGAACTTTGGTTGAATGGTTCACATTGAAATCTTCAACTAGCATTCGAGTTGTCAAACTTTCGTCCTCTTCCACGGTTGTTATATGTGTCTGGTTAACATCTGTTGGTCAACCTCTCTCTAGCTTATCCTCCAAGCTAGATTTGAAACGGTCTAATTGTTCCTTCACCTAAAAGTTCGTTGAGATCGCGAAATATATACGCTGTTTTCTATACACTTTCGTTGTGGCAAATAATAATAACATAAAGACTGGCCAAATAGCTATCGACTTTGATCTTTCAATCCTTGAATGTGATAGCAAAAGGAGTATAAATAATGACAAAAAAATCTAGATGAACAATACTGTAATACATAAGAAAAGAAAAAAGCAGCCACTGGAAAGAAGGAAGAATATTATTAGGGGGACAATAGGTATCGGGTAGATGGATTGGATTTTGAAGGATACAAAATTAGGAGAGAGAGGATAAATTGGAGACTATTGAAATAAATGTATTAGAAAGGGAGAGGTATCTATCGAGAAGTGGAATAATTTTAGTTTTTGAATAGGATATAATATATATATCAGATCTTGGTGAGGACATGAAGTGAAGAACTTTCGGATACATCTTAATTTTGTACTTGAGTTATTTGGAATGGGAGTTAAGTTTTGGATCAAGGAGGATTCCCAGGTATTTTATAGAGAGTGACGGGTAGATGGGAAACTTATAAAAAGTAATACGGAGAGAGGATGATGAAATGTAGTGGTAGGGAACTAGAAGTTTGTTTTGGAACTATTTATTTTTACAGGTCACTTGTTATACACCAGTATGAGGATATGAGGAGGAGGTTTTGGTCATTTGTTAATTTTCTTCAAATTTTATTGTATTCTGTTCTGTTGTTTTATTAACTATTGATATTAAGCTAAGTAATATTTTAGTATTTTTAACATAAAAAAATAAAATAAATCTGACGATTTCCATTGACCTAATTGTACTTTTTTGATGTCAAGAACCAATCTTCTGATTTTTCTCATTAACTGTATGTATTTTCTACATTTCTTTTTACGATTACAAGATTTGAGTAAAGTTACATTCAAGAAATAGAAGACGCAAAATAACGATCTGCAATTTTCTTCATATTAATCACTGGTTATTTTCATTTCCAGTTTTTTGTCACAAGGATAATTACGATAAAAAAAATGAATGAAGGTTATTGCAAAACTTCTACATGTATATATATATAACGAGTTATTTCATATTTGTCGTAGTGTAGAGAAACACAAAGTGCGGACAGTTATAATATGATGGAATCATTTAAAATTATTTTATTGCTGATGTGCTATTGTACATCAGTTTACAGCAGTTTTCGTAAGTCAATTTAGTGTTAACTAAGGGATTATTTTATAATTATAAATTTAATATTTAATAGTTATTAAAAAATAGTTATTGTTTTTGTGAGTGTTTCAATTCTAGTAAAAGTACGAACTAAATATTATTCAAACTGAAAATGAATATATTACTTAGCATTTTATGCAATATAGACTTTTTCGCAAATAACAAGAATATCTAATTAAAACAGGTTAAATATGTGTTTCATTTTGAATGTACATTTTAAATTTTAACATTTTTATAATTTTAATCTTCACAACAATAAATTATCTTTGAACTAATACATTAGATTTAAGTACTATATCTTTACAAGATTTAAGTACTATATCTTATGGCAATGTCAATTAATACAAGAATTAAAGTGTCTTTTATTTGCTATATTTCTGCATCAGTTTATGCAAAATGATCTTAATAAATATTGTTGTAAACTTCTATAATTATGTATTATTTAAACTATTTTTTATTTAGCATCCGATATCGAGAGATGTACAATGACAGATCCTAATTTGAATAATTGTATGAGGGAACAAGCAGAGAACATTCTTCACAAATATGCTAAAAGTAATTTCAGCATCTAATTTATTAATAGTAAAACAGTCATAGATCTCTAACACTTATTTTATAGGCGGCTTAAAAGAAATTGGACTTATTCCGGTAGATCCTTTGGTAATTACCGAATTGTCAGCAACTGGTGGAAATAGTGTAAACGTGGATCAAACCTACAAGAACATGAAAATTTATGGAATGTCCTCTACTCATGTGGAGAAGTTTGAGTAAGTTGTTTCCATTACAATTATAATTCAAGTACTGAAAGACCTATGTAGTTAGCCCTTTAGCCAAATTTGATCTTGAAATAATAATAATTAGTTATTGATTGAGATATTTCTGCGAGACGTAAATAAAAAATAATTAATTTCAATTTCTATCTTAAACATAAAGTATATTTAGTTTTAATAGATACAATATGTTAATTTATTGAACAATATTTGAATATAAAAAGCATTTTAATTGTATTTGATTTACCTTTAAATGTACTTAATGTTTTTAACTATTCTTACTTAATTATTCGACCTTGGACTCGGTTTTAATTATTTATGTAATTGAAATATGAATATCAATGAATTCGTTTATATTATTCTAAATCGTTTGCTTTATATTTTTGATTTTGAATATTATTGTGTCAGTATTCAAAATAACTAAATAATTACTAATTGTTACAAAGTTTATTTCTCTTTTTGTATAAGATGAGGCTAAGTTGGTCAATAACTTATTGAGTGACGTCTAATCACAGTTGATTATTTTTTTTTGTCGAGTGAATATTTTAGCTTATATTTTAAAATAGACTAGTATTGAAAATTTTGTTAAATCACAAAATATAGCTTATTGCTAATGGAGTCATGGTGGTAGCTGATGAGACTGAAAGCAATAAGAAGAGTGATAATATATAATTGATAACAATTCGCTAAGAAGTCGTTACATTCCAAATAAATTATCAAAAATTATAAGAAATAAATGAATATAGAATATTTTGAAATAAAAAAGGAGGAAGTTTAGAGGAGAAAAAAATGAATTGGTATGTTTTCAGCATCGATTTTGACAAATGCGAATTAGAGCTGATCGGTGGAACGGATGTGATTTATGTTCTCGCTGATTACACAATGAAAGGTCAATTGCTAGTATTTCCAATCAATAGCCAAGGGAAATCCAATTTCACGTTAAGTAAGTACTTCAAATATTTACAAATTGTAAAAATTTAGAATTTCCCGATTTATTATAGAAAATTCCAAAATGATGCATAATTTGAAGTGCGAGAAAATCATGATCGGAGGAAACGAACATTTGAACATCACAGACTTCAAGTCGAAATTCGTCCAATACGACGACATCGAACTATATTTTGATAATCTCGTTGCTGGAAACAGTGAAGTCAGCAATGGAATCGCCAATGTTCTAAAAGAGAACTCCATTGAAATATTTACAGAGGTTAAACCATCGCACGAGGAAGCTTATGGTATTTTGTTTAAAAGCATCTTCAATAACGTATTTAAGAAAGTCCCATTGAAAGAACTCTTTGTTTAATATCATATTATAATTTTAGGATTTAAATTTTGTACTTTGTGTAAATATAATAACTAATATTATAATTATTTCTTTATTTCTTTTTAAATGTATGTTACTTTAATAGCATTTATAAGCAAATTAATAAAATAGAGTATGATTGAATATTTAATTAATTCTTTGAGAAAATGTGATTTTTCGCAAAGGTGGTAAGATTTAATAATAACAAATGTTGCAGTGCTGGCACGGAATTTTCTAGGGCACCAATTACTTTTATTGACAAGAACTTACGGTGAGTAGTATTTACAGCTCTAACTAGAAACGAGCAAAACGAGGCTACAAGAACCATCTTCGTTAATTGTTGAATATCTTATATTACCAAAGCGATCTCCAAAGGCGATATCTTTAAATTTTTGTTAGTTTTTGAATTTAAAAGTATGTAAAATATACTTTATCATCTTTTGCTATAGATTGGGGTTTTCAAAAGAAAGTTGCAATGTTTAAAAGTTTGGAAATTCTTGAACTACATAAATAATATCTGATATTTAAGTTATCTGAAATATATTTTATTACAATCAGGTGTAAAAAAAAGAAAATAGTTTAGGTTGTATATATTTATATTAACAAAACTATTTTTCTGTAATATAATGAAGGGGTAAAAAACATTATCATCCTCCTCCTGGATGCAGTCTGTTTTACAATCTGGGTTTGGAGGAGTGAATATTGTAAAAAAATGTATTACTCATAGAATATCATGCTTTACAAAATTTCATGTATAATTAGTAGCAACATGTTATAAGCAAATAATTATTTATATCAGGAAACCGCCAAGGAAGCAAGAAAGATAATTGGGATTGAAATTATACAATTAATGATTCTAGAAAAGAAGAATAAGAAGAAAAATTGGAGTTGATGGAAGATAATTGTAAAAAAACAGGAATCGAACGGAGTGCTTTACGAAGTTTACTATCTTCAGGAATATTTTATGATAACATTGGATTGTTACATGATGCATATTTCCATAATACATTATTGAATATTGCAATAGTCGAAAATCATGATATGCAAGAATCTGAAATGCAGATAAGTTTATTACTTTGTGATCATATAACGTTTTTATATTAAATCATAATTATTTACATAATTTATTCGTTTTTACCATAAAACAAACATTATTAAGCAGGAAGAACTGGCCCTTTGGCCCAATTTTTACCAATAAAGATGTTGAAAAAAAAGTTTAATAATTATTTAATTACCAGAGTATATATTATTATTAAACATATTTATTGACCACAAGTTGTACCAAATGGCTATACTCAATGATCTATATGTTCACAGTACACCAAGCTTCCTTGGTTTTCTTTTCGAGAAATTACTGGAAAATCCAATTTGTTTTTCTGATTGTGTCAGTTAGTGTTTACACATGGGTGTAAAATTTGTAGTTGTGACATCTCTTATAATCTCCATTTTATGTTACTAGGACCAAGATTTTTCTTTGAATTTTTCTTTTTCCACCTTCAGTTTCTGTATTAATCCATTCCGATGCATTGCAAGGCACTCTACAGCATATAAGAGCCCTAGACGAATTACTGTGTGGTAGTGTCTAAACTTGGCATTTGTAGATATTAATTTCTTGGTTCCACTCTCCTAATTTGTGTCTTTAATAAAAATATATAGAGTGTTAATGATTATTTTCTAAGAACATGATTAAAAGTGATTTCTAATAGTATATATATACAATACAATATATACAATTGTTTTCTGTAATAAGAAATATTTAAATTATTATGATTTTATTTTTTTTTGCTGTACATTTTCTAGAATAAATTCGAAATAAATCAGCAAATCTTTGGACGATTTAATATTTTTGAGGAAAAGTTGGTAAACTAATTTTTTTTAGATTGAATTATTCTTACAAATTATTTTTGGCTGTCGTATAAAAGGCGTTTTGATATTGAACGCACTGCGATTCTACTAGTTCTTTTCTATGTGTAACTGTTGCTTTTACATTCTTCAACTGGTTATTGGCACGTAAAGAGAACCTGGTTTGACTGGGATTTGATCAACTACTCTTTCAATTGTGAGAAGGACGACTCTAACTATTCGCCTATGAATTGCCCTAAATTGATATGATTTTGTAGGTTTTATTGCTTACTGTTTTAGTATATATATATTGTTGATAAGTAGTAACATACAACGATTATGTGTATATTTTTCTAGGGTTAATTTTGCATCAACTGAAAACATTCATATAGTCGCCGATTCTGAATTGAATATTGTTGATATGTCCAATCAATAGTCAATGAACATCTAATATAATTTATTTACATAATTTAAGACCAAACATTTTAAAATCTTCTTAAATTATTATAGACAAACCAATATTGAATCATAACTTGAACTGCGAGAAAGAGACTACAAAGTGGAGTTCATCAAGTACGATGTAGAGCTCTATTTCGATAATATAATAGCTGCCAATAATGAAATTAGTAAAGGATTTGCCAATGTTCTAAGGGAAAAATCCAATGAAATATTATAGGAAGTGAAGTCATCGCATGAGGAAAGATACGTTATTGTGTATAAGCGAATATTTAATGATGTATTTAAGAAAATTAATTTCCAAGAGCTATAAATGAAACAATAATAATGGTAAATCACACAGCATACAGCAAAAATTCAGGAGTTAGTCTTTCAATAGTTCTTCTAATAAGCTATCATGGATCTAAATCTTTCAAATTGTTTATAGGCTTCAGACCATTAGGATTAAGTAACTTTTGCATTATTACAATTTTATTAGAATATAGTTTCTAAGGTAAAGTGTTTGTTGAACCAATTAAATAAACAAGTAAATAGAATGATAATTAAAATAATGAAAGGCAACAAATAAGGTAAAATAAATATAATTTATCCGGCGGGAAAACGCAGTTTACAAAGAAAAAATATAGTAAATTATAACATCTTAGTTTCGAACCAGTTTTTTGTTTTTTGTTTGTGTTGACTGAGGTGATGTATCACTTGAAGAGTAGTAGAATTATATATAATTCATGATTGATTTAATATTTATGATAAATATCAAACATTACTTGAAAGCTGCATATACCCTTTAACAAATTTGGTGACAATGTGACACTCTTCTCAATGTAAAATACAACAGATTCTTCGCATTCCGGAAAACTAACTCATAACGAACCGTTTCCGTTAAGCAAAGTTTAAATGTATATATAGCATAATTAATAATTTTATGTCAATCTTTATTCTATCAAACAAACGTTATTTGATTAAATTAGTGGAGCGGCTACTTGTTATAAACGTTAAATAAGTTAATGGAAAAATTACACATTTAATTATAACAACAATAAGTCATTAAGAAGCACTGTCTTACATAATTTGTCGGAAAAAATATATTGCATGCAATTAAAAAAATAGATTTATTTTAATTTGCTGACTCGCGATGTGCGAAGGTTAAATTATTTAACTGGTATATATTGTGAGTTTCATAGAAGTTGTTATTGTCTTTACTCTACAGAGACATATACCCTGACCGGTGGGTCAATTTGAAAAAAATATGTATAAATTTACTATTCTATTACTGATATGTTATTGTGCAACATTGTACAGTTTTCGTAAGTTGTTTTATCGTATACATTATGAATTATTAGTTATTTAAAATTTGTATTATTTTTTTATATATTATTTCATAATATCATATATTATACTTAAAATTCAATGAATTACAAGTTAGAATGAGCTTTGACATTGAAGTCAATAAACGTGATTAAAATTTAAACTAAAATAAAATTAATAATTGTACGTTTAAAATTAGATTAGTACAATAAAAATGAAGAAATACAAAAATAAAATGAAATTCCTTTGCTGCAAAGAGTTATAGATTATAGGTATTTTTACACGACTTACATTTAAATTTCTGTAATTAATTGATATATAATCATATGTTTTGTGTGTAAAGATTAAAAAAATACATCTCTTATTATTAGTAAACATATTTATTGACCATTCTTTGAACTATAGTCCAATAACTTTTGCCCAGAGAGTATAAACTGATTAAAAGATTGAGCATACAAAAACAAATGTAAAAATATAGATTAAATCTAAAAAAAATAATTAAATTAGAAACAAAATAATAAAAGTGATATTGCGGTACCAAGAACACGACTGGTCGTTGATTCCTGAGGTTGTTCATATCAAATATTAATATGTAAACATGATTGCCATATGATTTTTTTTCTAAAGCATTTCCTCAAACGTTGTAAAAAAGCAGTTCAATTCAATTGAGTAATTTAGTTGGTGGTTATATCTATAATATATATTATATAATAGAACTTTTATATTATTCATTATATTAAAAAAGTACATTAATTAAAAACAAATTGGAGAATTAAATAAAATTTATCGACTTAGTTAAACCTGTTACCAAAAAAAACCAGAATAACAACAATTTAACAATTTTAAATCGTGGAAACACATTGCATACAAAAATCCAAACAAAATCAATCATTTCTAAAAATATAAAATAAAAATTTAAATGTAGATATATCAATTGTGATGCTAACCCTAGCTAATACAAATTACTATCCAGTAACCACAAACGATTTTGCGGATCCTAGGGGAGGGCTCCTGTTGATCAAACATAAATACGTACGTATGTTTGAATTTTGGGCTTGTATCGATGTTGAGGTTCTTAAACTATTCAATATCACCACCAGAGCCTCTCGATCTGTAATATTTGGTGTATTTAATTCATTAATTTATGTATTAACACTAAGGTCTTCAATGGATTGTAGATCCTGCATTCGGAGATTTAGGTGGCTCACTCCTCTTACTGTTTACTGTTTTAATTTTGTGATACTTGGGATTAGCTTTGCAATCCTCTTTGGACATTTTT
>JAFMTC010000318.1:29282-49914 GCA_018845635.1 Nicrophorus orbicollis
GTGTTCATCCGGTTGCTTATCGATGCTACAGCCTTGTTCACCAGGTTGATGATCTGCTCGCCCTCAGTCAATTTCTTCTCCTCCTTCTTCGAGTCGGCCTCCTCCGGCTTCATCGGCTTGGACACAACCATCTCGTCCCTCAGGATAGGCTTCAAGATCGATGTCACCTTTAGCACAAACAGAAATTAAAATTGTTATAAAATTGTAATCATCTTCGAAATGGTGACTAGAAAACTAAGAACATTTGTTTATGATTAGTTTTTTTTCCCTGTATTGTTTTGTCCTCATTCTGACTTTTTTTTATTTTTTTTTCTTAATTTTCACGGAACCTTTGAAAATACCTTAAAATTGGCATAGGTGAAACATCTGGCTGCAGCAATCATAGATGCTGTCAGTGGTCCACTAATTCCATGGCTGGAAACGTACTCTATGATGTTGGGTGTCAGCCGGAATTGTACAGGTCTAGTGATGTCTAGTTCTCCGGTGCTCTCGTTAACATCAAACTTGAAGTAAGAGATGTTAACCAAGCCGGAATCCTGGTGTAAGTACATCATATCCGGATTGAGCCTCGTCAAGTGCAGCACGTACTCTGAAAAACACGCCAAAGCCAATTGCAGCGTGAACTGAAACAACAAACGTTAATAACTACATACAAAAAAACACGATAATTTTAAAACTTATACCATTTTCCTGAATTGCCAATAATCCGTTGCGGATGGGAACGTGGATAGGGCCCATTGCCGCAACATAGTTTTCGGTATCATATTCGTTTGGATGCCTTTCAGAATATCTCTATACACTTGGTGGCTGGTCATTTTAACACCCTTCATTTGAACGGTAGCCAATCGCTCGTAATAATAATTGATTGGCGCATCGTGTTCCATATCTAAATAAATTAATTTAATATTACAAGTTTAACTCCAAACATTTAAATCTTACTTAATTTAGCGCAGCCTTTCTTGAAGATGTCGAGCAGCGAAATCGAAGTCACGTTATCCTCGACCAGTCTGATCTGCTGCGATACAGCCACCACTCTGGGTACTGTGAAATGAAGGAATCTTCGAGCCGACTCCTTCTGCCTTGCCAAATAGTGGTTCATCATCCTCAGCAGCTGTAATACCCTCTCCTCTCGCCTAGCATCCGCTAATCCTGAATCATTTACCACGAGGTACGGATAGATCTTTCCGTTGTGTCCACGTATGTACAGCCTTCGAGCAGCCGTGTTATGCTTTTGCACGATATCTACTCTAGGCATGAAACGTGTTATCTTCACGTAGTAATGCGTGTGTTTAGGTAGCAAAAATTCACCGGGCAATTCAACTTCAGCAGTCTTCAGCGTAAAGTTCGAGAGGAATCGACACTTCTCCTCAATCAAAAATGATCTACAACAAAATATTAGTAACAAAACCACTTGGTTGTAAGTAGATCAAACGACTTACTGTATGAGAATCTTGGATCTATTTTCCAAAATCTTGATCCACTTTTTCAATTTGCAAATGAGGTTGCGAAGGCGCAGAGCATTCGCTTGCGAAAAGTCGAAGTCTTTGGTGAATTCGGATTTCATCTCTTGGAAGACTGGGTCCTGATAAGTGGCCTCCGCGCGTCTCGCCAGGCTTTCTGATGCGGCCGAATGGAAGATGACGTTGGCCGAACTGTTTATGTTCTCCACGCCAATGCCAAAAGTAGACACCAGTTTCTTGATGAAGTTTACTATGTGCGGCGTGATTTGCGCTTCATTCACGGACTCGCGATTTTCAAAGGCTATAGCGTAACATTTCGCTAGCCCCTGGCGTAATTGTCTCACTACCTCTTCGTACCAGTTTTCTCGGAACCATTCCATCTGATCGGCGATGCCCTCCAGACTAGTGAGTACAGTAGTGTGGATGTCGCGTTGCATCTTCATGATCTTGGAACATCTTACCATGGGTGGTGTCGCCTTAATCGACGACTCCATGGGATTGTTAACACCACCTTCCTGTCCTCCCTGATCCGGGTTATCGCTTTGAGGAGTCTGTTGAGCGGTATTCGTCTTGCGGGCAGCAGCTGTTCTCAATGTTAGGTATAGAGTACGTATTGGGAAATAGACAGCCTGAGGGAACATTTTTCCTACCTTAAACCAACGAAACCAATTAAGTAGAAGATAACCCATTGAAGTTCATAGTACTTACTTGTAGAAGCAGATTCAAAAATACGTTTGCATCATATTGAACCAAGCAATTCAACAATTGGGGCGTCCACGGTAACCATAGAAGAGGTGGTACACCTACCGAGTATTTATCTAGTGCATCCGTCAAGCTGTTAGTAAAAGTATATTAGTTTGTGTATTTACTTTAGATAATAGTTTCTGTTACCTGTTGCTCTCATCGTCGTAACTGAGGAGCCACAGAACTTTGGCCAGGTACTTCCTAGCCTTAGACTCGTTCTGATGACGACAAGCATGAAGGAAGCACGTGATAGAATTCACACCTAGACTAATCTGCCTCGGATCACGCGTAAATACATGTTCCAGGTAATCCCCGTACAGTGCCCATGCCTTAACCCATGTATCTTGCATCTGGATAGCCGCAGAGAAAGATTTGTTCGCTTCATCGGATTTACCTAACAAATACATAATTAACATCTACAAAACTCAGTTTTTTAGTAAAAACTAACCGCTTAAGTGATAAAGCAATCCTCTGAGAGCGTAGAACTCAGCATTCATTTCCTTGCCGAAGGCTGCCACGTTGGCTTTGTTGATCACTTCGAGACCTTCCATATAGTCACTCTTGTTGCTCACGGACGCCTGCTGCAACAGACACTTTATTTGTTGCCTGATCTTTTGGAAACAATCGACGATGGGAACCGATGGTATAGAATAAATCCTATTCAACGATTCCAAGCAAACGTTCGTCAGCTTGTGTTTCCTCGCGATCTTGCCGAAGTGTATGATCGACCTAGCCGACGCGTGCACACCCAGCATAGAATTGTTATGATGAGCCCCTTGTGAATCATTCTTCTCGTAATGCTTGATAATGAACTCGTAATGGTGCTGTCTCCACGTGAAAATATCGTTCCAGTGAGTAAGATCATCCGCTATCACGGGCAATCGGTTACGCCATGTTTTCACTATAGCCTTCATCTCGTGCAACGAGTTTTGATGTCCCTGCTGAAGACCTTTGCGAATCTTGTAAGCTTCTTGCAGTTCCATAATCTAATTGATGAATTTAACAATTATTATGAATGAACACTAATCAATTTGTTTATGATTTACCTGTTGCGCAGCTTGCAAGTATTGCAGGTGAATGTGGCTTACTATATAAGGTAATCGTCTCCATTCTTGCAAGCACATCGAACTTGCAGTCTCCACGTATCGCTCTGCCAATTTCAAATTTCTTTCTTCAGGATGGCATATCAATAGGTATCCTCCATAAAGAGTGACCTTCCATGGAAGTTCCTTGGGAGCGTTATACTCGACAATGGTCAGAGCTTCTTTGGTTGCCTCCCAGTTGGGTATCCTCCAGGCGCTGTCCAAGATCAAAAAAGGATCGTACCTTACGGTTTTGCTGTATTCCGACAGGACATCCCATTGCTTCAATTCTTTGGCACACCTGAAACAAACCCATAAAAAAAAGTAAAAAATATGCAATACAGTTATTTAAAGATTTGTCATACCTAATCCAACGTTCAGACCACATTAAAACCTCTTTGTGCGTGAACATTGGCGGAGGGCCGCTGGTACTATTGTCTTGCTTATGCTTGAGCATCGCAACCTCATAGGCATTTTGGGCTTGCTCGAAGAATCCATGCTGTTCGTACATTATAGCTACGGTTGTTTCTTTGAAGTAAGCGTGACGTTGCCAGAGTCCAGACCATAAGTCTTCTTCGCACAACTGAGAATACATGTGGGCAAGGCAATCGTACATTTCCTTCTTCGGATTTTCACTAATCTCCAATTCTATCGAATTGATGGCCTTCGTCGTCGTCGGTGTATTTTGTTCGAAAATCATCTGCTCCATACTTAGAGTCATCCGATGCCAGAGATTATGCGATTTTCCAATATACTGCATTAGTGGCCTTAAAACGAATTAAAAACTATAGAAATTGCTCAATTTCAATGTTGAACTAACTCACGGTGACATTTTTATCGATGGATTACATCTGGATAAAGCTTCGACGAAAGTATTGACTGCGCTCGGATGGCAATCCTTCTGCACTATATGCGACCCGGACGCAATAAATGGTATTATATCTTTAGTTAATCTCTGTAAAGTTGTGAAAATAATGTAGTAAATTGTTTTAAATCATTGTATAGATTACATACAACTTGTTGTCTCTCGTCAAGAATACCCCAGAGTTTGGGGAACATCTGAAGCCAGACTTGTTCGGCCAGCTGCGTGTCCATATGACACAATTGGGCAGCGGCCATGAGGAATCTGTAAGACGTAGTTGACTTGCAGGATTCCAAGAATAGATGTTCCTTGTTGATCACTTTCAAGATGTCAGCTAAATTAACTGAATTCTCATCGGCGTTGGGACTGGAATCCACGGTCGTTAGATCCATATCCAGGGCATCTTCTTTGACCTCTGATTTAACGAACACATCCGGATTCTCCTGTTTGATGGCGTAGAATTCCTCGCGCTTCCTAGCATCGGCCGAATTAATGATCGAAGTGATATTCGGAAGGATGCTGCTCTCGTGAGACATCTGAATCTTCGATTCTGAATTGGCAGTGGCGATCAAGAGTTCTATACACTGCTTGATCCAGTAATGTGGGCCGATCGCATCCCAATTTTGTGAGGCCGTAATGTAAAGCAATCGATCGTGCAGTCTTTTTCTCATCGATTCATCAAATACTTTAAAGAATTTCGCTCGAATGTGCGGTTGATTACAACGTAATCCCGCCAGAAATGCAGGCTCCAATTTAGCGGAGAGCTCAGTTTGCTTCAAATGTTCATCGCTGGAAGAGCAAACGAAATGAATAATAGATAAAACATGCGAAATAACTTTACACTTACGTGTATACGTAATTAATCAATTCCAAGAATTGCGCATTCAACTCTTGGTCATCGGAGAATCTCTTTTCAACGTACTGCATCAGCTTCACCAGAAGAATGGATTTTTCGCGGAGACTCGGCGCTTGTGACAGCGTTATCACATTTTTGTTCTTCATCCATTCTTCGAGCATTTTCACAATGGCTTTCATGACTTTTATATCCTGAGTCTTCTCGATCAATCCAACGAGAATCGAACCAATGAAAGTCTTTCGCATTTCGACACCCATAACAACCACCCGGGTCTTCACCAAATCCAAACTGAGTATCAACATTTCACTGGTATCTAATAGTTAAAAAAAAACAAACGTTAAACATCCGAATTCATTTACAGTCATGATATTATCTTACTTGGATTGGCCTCAGATCCAATAACCTGCAAATGCTCTTTAGCTATCCTGTTCAACACCTTCATGAAAGGTGTAATCAGCAAATCGATGTAACTATTGTTGTTCATGCAGGCAGCTTTTAGGATCATCAAGGTGCCGAACAAACTAGACACGGGCGCTTGAAGATTCTTCTCATAATTCGTCAAGCCTTCGAAGATGACTTTACCAACCGTCGAGTAAAGTATCTCGAGTTCTTCGTACTTGCACGACATGTTGGTGTTAGTGCGCTCAGTAGGGAACAATCCCATGAGCTTGTGCAACAAACTGTGCACATGACGAATGATCTTGTTGTTTGGAGAAGTAATGCACGCTCCGATGCCTCTCTGCAAAGGTTTAAAATTCGCAAGAATCTGCTCCTTCTTTAACACCATCAGCAGAAAGGTTAGCAACTCCAAAGCCGTGCAGATACTTCCTATATTTGGACCCAGTTGTTCGGCGCTCTGCAAGATCTTATCGAAAAATCCTAATTTTAGATCTATCGGCTGAGGCCAAACATCTGGTTTCAGAGCCATCTTCAGCAAAGCGACACATCGCCTAGAAAGAATTTCACCCGGACTGTTTCCGGTGGAATTTGTCGGTGTCTGCGTTGGATTATCGCTCACTTGACATGCGAATCTCAAAAGGTAATTGAGCACGGCGTCCGTGTGGACACGATCAATCGGTTTCGTCTTCTGTTCCACTTTCACTGGAACCGAAGCACTCCCGGAAGCTTCCCCAGTGCTCTGGAAAACCAACCTCTTCCTCTGAAGATCATCATCGATTGACTTCTTCTGGCTCGTATCACTGCTGGAGGAAGCTTCGCCATCGATGTCCTCACGGATTCCATACAGTTCCCACTTGATGATCACCTCGCAGAGTTCAACTGCGAGCTTTCTGTGCTCAAAGGAAACGCTCGGATTGAATCCAAGTCTTTGGATGGAGTTTACCATGTGCTGCACTAAATTGTGCCTGACTGGATAGTAGACTTTGTAATGTTTCACAACCAATTGCAAGATGTGGAAGAGCTGCTGCATTGAATGCCCTTCATCCACTATGATTTTCTTAGTCCAGTGCGTCAACATCTTGTTACCTTCCTCCATGCGCAGAGGCATTGAAGGAGTCAATATTTCCAGAGCCTGTCTTACAACATTGCGAGCTTCGAAGCCATGGGCCTTAAGAAGGCTGTAAAATACTGAAAAGAAACAATATTAGTTTCTAGTAAATTTAATAGATTGCAAAAACAAACCTTGTATGACAATTTTGCGGTGGATCGCATACTTATCGATGATGTGTGACAGTAAAAGATGCCCGTGGTAACGTGTTGCAGCATCCACGCAGTTCTTGCCCAGCAAACAAGGCCAAGCGAAGGTCATCAAACGTCTAAGCTTGTAGCCTTGGGCTTTATTATGGGCGTCGTGATCGTGGATGTGTGGACTTGCTTGCTCCACTAGCAAGCAAGAGAATTGAAGTAAGGATATCCTTACGCAATCCGCAAACGGGAATGGATTATCTGGGTCAATCAACTAAACACAAAAATGAAATTAGAAAATCGTTCAAACTATTTAATTTGTTTCACTCACCTTGTTTATAAACACGGAAACGATATTCTCTGGATTGTCCGTGTATGGAGCTGGTAATGTACCAATCAATTTATTGGTTTCGCCCCTCTCAAAGCTGACGGCGAAGCACGGAATCAATACAAGCTGAAGAACTTTAGCCTTCAGCTCCTGAGACATCCCGTGTATTGGGAATTGCTCAACGAAGAGGAAGAAAGCGGATCGTTTCCACTCGACAGTGTAATGTTGAGCGACGGTGTTTTCTAAAAAGTCTTTCAAAAACTGAAATTCTGGTATAAATCGATCACAGAGAGCCCTCAATAATTGGAAGAGCAGATCAATGTTGTTCGGATGATGGCAAAAAAAGTGGAGTAGGATTTTAACCAGCATTTTCGGTTCTCTCCAGTGATTGTATTCCAAATGTTCCACCGCTTTGTGCCGCTCCTGGTACTCGTCGTTGCACCATATCATCTTGAGCGCTTCGATCAGATCTAGCTGAGTGGAGAGCCACTGCTCGTCTTTCCTGATCAGCAAGTAAATAATTCTGATAGCCTGGTACTGCATCTCGTTGCGATCGGTCTCGCTGATCAGCGGGTTCACGTGTGTATTAGCCAGAGCGAGAGTTATCAACCGTTTAACCATCTGTGTTTGAATGTATTCCCTGAACGGTTTCCCATCCTGATGCTGAATAAGGTATTCCAAGTATCTGCTGTACTGTTTATCCTTGATATGGACGTCGTCCATAAACAAGTCCAGACTCTCGATCGGGTACCGCAGCAGGAATTTCATTAGCGTCTCTCTGAAAGGGGAGCTCGCTTCAATAAGCATCGCATGCTCTGCTTGAAGCACCAATTGGCAGAGTTGCTTGATGAATTTCGCCGAAGCCGAAGGCGTTTGATAGAAGAAGCTTATGACTGTGACTATCTTTTGCTCCTCCTCGCCTTTCTTCGTGACACCCGTTGAGTCCGCTTGGTTCTTATAGGTTATGACCAAATTCTCTAGTAGTAGCATCAAGATTTCGATGAGCTGGTCACAGAGCTTCTCGTTGAAAACGTTAGGGAACAATTGCGTAAGATACGACAGCATCTTGACGCTATTTAGGGTTAAGGTTTTAACGTCTCTGAGAGTCATGAGCAGAGGGCGCATTGTGTTGTGAATAAATTCCTTCTCTACCTGATACCCAGCAATGAAGCTCTTCATGCTCTCGAACGCCATCTCCTGTAGTTCAGCGTTGGGCTTCTCCAAAGTCTTATAAAGAACTTTGAAGATGTTCTCTCGAACGTCCGCTTCCAAATAGTGACATGCCGCCAATACTCTCAAAGCGCTTTTGCGCAAAGGCGTGAAGTCGGTGATGTTTTTGTAGCACGAGAGGTTCGACAGCTTCGTGTCTTCGGTGCTGCACAAAGAGATCAAATCTAAGATGAACATGTTATGCTCCTTTATGCTCATATCGATCGTGAAGAGGCGAGGGTTGAGCGTAGTACAAAACATATTGCCGTCCATTAGCCCCATCTGCGCTATGGCCGGCTGATGTTTTAGCAAATGTTTTTTGGGCGGCACCATGTCAACCAAAACCTCCCTGAACGGCTCCATAACTGCAGTCACAGTTTTATTCTGCTTCTCAGCCATGAGCTTCAGAGATTGCATCGCCTGCTCTCTTACCATCGTGTGCGAGCTGGTGACCAATCTGACCAACTCATGGGTGACTTTGCAGAGTGCTTTAATCTGCACGTCCCTCGTCAGTTTATCTGCGTTCTCTGGTGGAGGTGTCACGAGGACTATCAACATCTTTTCCAGATTGTTTTTGGCCATGTCCAGAGCACCGCTCGATACCTCTCCAGTCAAATCCATCATGACGAAGAGGAGCGCTTTCAAGAATGTGAACATGTGCTCGTAGACCCACTTACGGGCGCACCTCTCCACCATGAACTGAATCGCATGACAACCTCCGAGTTTCGCGTACCAAGCCCGTTCGTAGCAAAGGCCGCACATTTTCTCCGACATGTACTCTATCAAAGGTAAGCGGCATGCAAGATCCTTACTTCCCAACAAACTCGTTGCTGTATTCATCATAATGATTAAAGCCACACGACCTGGTTTAATCAATTCCTTCTCCTCGTGACCCATGATCACAGCCAATGCATCCACGAGAACCAGCGGATCTAACGTGACTTGCTCATTCGGTCTACAAAACATAATAAATGTATTAGTAAATCAAATACTAATATCAATACAATAATAATTACATTGGAGTTATTGCAAACGGACCAGCTTGTTGGGCAACGGCTATGACCGTATAATGTTGAACGACATTCACAAGAGTAGTCAAGACTTGTTGACTTAGCTCTTTAATTGCTGCCGCTACAACCATCCCTGCGAACAACAGAAATTACAATTATAAGCAATACATGAAAGATAAACAATTTACCAATTAAAGCAGTTTGATGCGTATCCCTTGCTTGCTTATTAATACTCTTGTAGGAAGAACCCTTGATATGCGGTATATTGTTTTCATCTGTGAACTGTCCGCTATAGTTCACAAAGAGATTGAACAGAGTATTCCTATCGTCGTTTAGGTTTAGAGACGCGGTCAGGTAACAGTAGATCACCTCCCATGCTTGCTTTCTGTAGTAAGGATCGGTACCGCTCTGCTTCAAAGCATTGAAAGCAGTTTCGATAACTTTAGCCACCGGGAACTCCACTTGTTGCGAGTGATCATTAAAATGCGTCAAAATCGCCGGAGGTTCGTAATCAGTGTCTACGTACTCCAACTTCTGCGGTTCGATCATCATTTTCCTATTTCCACCCCCAAATTTGCCCAACACCTTAAATGCTACTTGTGCCACCTGATCATTATTTCGGAGCGTTCTCCAAAGCGCTTGCATTAGATCAGCCCTAACGGGTTGTATATGCTCGTATAGGAAATCATGCTGGAGATTGTCTACGCACAACTCCAATGTACGCAAACCCTGCGGAATGAAAATAATTAAATGATAATCTCAATTGATGTTTTTTATAATATACCTGACTAATGAGAGCGTGAGATCCGTTTAGAGCAGATACCAAGGGATCCATCAACATTGGTAAGTACGGCAGCAGTGAGCTCAAGCGAACAGGAACAGTTAAACACAATTCAACAAAAAGATCTTTCATGTGCTGCTTATGCAAGCCGCTCTGTAATCGATTTAAGCCCTCGAGAAGATTTGGTAGCAGCGGTAGGAACTCTTGATAGAGTAGATCGTGACTACCGCCACCTATTGACCTAAAAAGAGCGCGTAGCAAAAGGAAATAGTTGTACGGCTCTTTAGCGACCATTGCCAACTCCATTGATCTGTAATTTAAATTTATATTAAGCATGGATGCAGATTCCTGATATATCATCAGCATCATCATCGATGCACGGAACTCACCGATTGACAATTCGATGCAGGTGCGGCCTTAACATGTTCTCGTTCTCTTGAGGAAACAAACTCACACTGCCGAACACCAATTTAAATAGCTTCAAATAGAGATTGCTTCTATCTTGATTGGACCCCATCTCTTCCATCCGCTCCAAAAGGTACTCGACGAGAACAGTCGCGAAAATTGGACTGGTGGTCGGGTTAGCAAGTAGGGTGTTGGGCACAATTTGCAACGTAGCATTCTTGTAGACGCGCTCTACAACATACTCAATCGTCGTCGAGAATATCTCGTGGAATGTTTGCGGATGCATCATTGAGAACTAAAGCGTTTAAGTAAAATTAAGAAAACACGTAAAGTATTGTGAAAATTGTTTGCACACTTACAACACTACTGAAATGTTCCAGGACTTCTTTCTCCTCCTTGTTGCGGATGTTCTGCTGGGTCAGCCGCGCCGAACCGGTGGCCACAGGTCCTCCAACCGCCAACGTGTAGATGTCCAGCGCCTTCAATGCCCACTTCACCAGACGTATGAAGACCAGCGTTTCATGAGGCTGGAACTGCTTTGCTCCTACAGGTGGTTGATTGATAGCAATCTATTGTGTTAGAATAGAGAATTTAGTTAATCCAAGCCAAGGATTTAAACTACTTTAAAAGAAATATGATTACCTTACATGCTGAACACCCCCACGTGATAGTTTTCACACCACAAACCAAAGTTTTAACCAAACTCCGATATTCCGCAACGTTATAGTTCGTCGGCTGCGGGAAGCCAAACTTGGACTTCTCCTCCTTCTGCGTCGAAAGTGAAGTTTCCAGACTGCCGTCTCCGTCGATTCCGTTCGAGGATTGCGGATTCGCCGCTTGCTGTTTACTGAAACGCCAAATCAACAAATCGATCTAATTATTGTAATTAATATAAATACCATTTCTCGGTCATTTTGGGTAACTGAATTTTGGCTATCGTCTTGAACTTCAGAACGAACACTTCCAACATACGCATGAGCAACCCTCGGCCTTCGGAACTGTTCTCGATTTCTGCCTTCTTACGAATGCATTCCACTAGATTAAGAAGCAACTTGCAAGACATTGTTTGAATTCTGCAAAAGAAAAGCATTGTTATTAAGCGTGCAAAATGGGAACTTTTCACGGATATTACGTTGTTGCTAAACTATCGTCGTGAACGATTTTCCCGAAGAGGTGAACTGCTCTGGCGATATCGGCCAAATTCAACTGCTGCCTTACGTGATGGACCAAATCGGCAAGTGTTGAATAGGCCAACGGCCTCAGAGATTCGTGTGTTGTCCAGCCTTTTCCTAGGAGGACCTGCTCATCAAATAGCTTTTCCATTTGAGGCACAAATTCTATTCAGAAACACAAAAAATCAATTAGAAATAATAAAATATTCCAATATTTCCCCTAAAAAGAATAATTTAAAATACGTAATAACTAAACCAAACAGTTTTAAACTCTATTTTTCATATAAAAATAAAATATTTATTATTTTATATACATATTTTGATTTTAAATTCATTTCTAAGAAATTAATGATAAATTATTTACCTGTTAATTCTCAGTCTATACGTTTTAAAACTTAGATCACAATTTTTTTCATATTTTAGTGTTTTATAAACAAACTCTTGTTTACTGCTTTTGTCGTCAAGGAAATGACAATTACGGTTGTCCCAATTAATTTACGATCACAAGGAAATTGTAGCAAACAAATATACACTTACTGTTTCTTAAGTCTGTTGCTAGAATATGTCTTGACGCAATCAGCAATTCCTTTCTAAGGTGAGCCACCTCCATGGGACAAAGGGTTAGCAACCCTAGGATTCCCTGCACGAGCATAGAAGAATGGGTGGCCACACCTTCCTGATAGATCTTAATGATGTAAGCAAGGAAGGATAGTGTTTTAATCTGTGCTCCCATGAAATCAACAAATATCTCCTTATTGAAAGATTCCGCTTGACTAAAAAATGCAAAAAAAATATTATCATATGTATTTAATTGCAAGTCTAATAGGAATTACTGACCGTTGTTGCGGTGACGGTTGTAAAACTATCGTCTTCATGATTAAAGGAATGAAATCGCTGACATCTTGATGGACGTTCTGCTTATAAAGCTGGTACATCAGCACCACAATGATCGGCAACTCCTGGATAACTTTGAGCGAAAGCACCGCTTTAGGTATCAAGTTGTACTGCGCATAAAAGTGTAAGTTAAACAACGAAAGAAGAAATTGCAGAATCTTACAGAAATTAATGTTTGATCATTGTTCCTTTTCTCCGTTTGGATGGACGTGATGGTGAAGGTTTCCTTCAAAAGTTCATCAATGTTCAGCTCAGACAGATCTTTAACTTTGATTGGAGCCCTTGGCTCGAAAATCTCGCTCATATGAGATGGAAGCTCTGAATATATTTTCTTCACGAATTGTAGAAAGAAATGTATCTGAAGGCACAAAGATAATTCATTTTCCAGGTTCATCATTATTCGATAATGTAATTATTATTTAAAAGACAGCAATTTTCACTAACCTCAGAGCTGTAAGCTGGTCTATACATTTTATGCAGTTCAATAATAATCTTCAAACATACAAGCACGTTCTCCTCATTATCTATTTCTAGTAATTTCAATGTTAGAGAAACTATAGGTTTTACATAGGGTTTTAAGAGATCATTTGTAGGTAACCTATGAAGAATCTCCAAGATCAATTTTCGAACCTAAAATCAATTACCCTAAGCATTCAACAATTAAGTGAAGGTAATTAATATTACCTGTTGTATATTATATTCAGCAATGAAGTGAGGTTCAGCTTCTAATAGAATACCTATGAAGATTTTAATTGAATATTCCAAAAAATTAGCATACATGTTGGATGATAATATAGTCTGAAATATATTGTGATTAGAATCTGAGACATTTAATTCATTTCTATTAAAACCTCAAAGTTCTCGCTGATCTCCTGTATTGCCTTCAGTTTAATATCATCTTTGTAGGCAGGATCCACCAGCATGTTGATGTAGCTGCGGAACTTGTTCATCTGCGCTGTCGACGAGTCCACACTGCTCATCGCCGACGTCGAAGCCTGCATATTGGTTTTCATCATCTTAACATGTGCTTAACTCATAATCTGCAAAACAGTCCTATTGGAACATTAGTAATCTTGAATCAAGCCAAACATTTTACTGGACTCTCATTCAAATTGGTCCATTGTGTGAATGCACAAAGTTTGTGTGAATACACAACGCGTGCAAGAAACGATCATCGTTAATCATACATTTCAAAGAAATTAGTAAATAAAAAGTTATACCAAAAACACATAGTTCAGTTTTTGTTTATATGCTGTTAAAATTATAGGTTAAGATTGTGTGTGGATGCGATTTTTGGTGAAAGTTGCGGATAATTCTCGGAGAAAACCAGCACGGATCCCCGTACTTACTTTAATTTAAAGAATCGCTCATCATTTTCAGTAAAATAGTATTTCTATTTAGGAATCAAAACCACCGCACACAAACACATTACTTACTGGATTTGACTGACTGAAGAAAATTTGAGGACTTATTCACACTGCAACTTCATGCCCATCGGAAATTGTGGAATTGTAGCAAAAAAATATGTACAATTATATAATTTATAAAAGAAACATTAATTAACAATAATAAATATGTCAAATTCTAAAGAAATGAATTAGAAATGTGGGAATTATGAAATAAATATGTTCTAACCTTAAGGGTTTAGTGAAGATGAACTTGGATCAACTTCACCCCGATGCGCAAAATGACGCAAACAGAGGGTAACAATAGCCCATTGTAATGTCGTATCCTGGAACTTCTAAAAACAAGTGGCGTTCCAAGTGAGATACCGGAGTAACTATTGACCAAAACAAAGTTACATATATAGTTCACCTAAATATATACTTCACAATCCAATTTTCTTCCCATGTGTCAGTCAGGCTGACTATTATTACAAGTTTTAACATAGACTAATATATTTAATGATAAATGAACTTATTTGTATATTTATACATATGCAAATTAACGAAAATGTATTTTAAGATTGAAATTTCAAATTATTTGCGCCAATAAATGTGGCGACACCTGATGAGTTACCGAGTAAATAACCATGCGCCACCACAGACAGATACATTTTTTCCCGTAAGACTGTTTCCCCCTGGACGCAAACCTCAACAGTTTTGTTTAAATCGCCTGACGTCTCTTTGTTTATTATTTTTTGAGGTTTATTACGGTGAGAGGATGGATTTGGAAAGTTTGTTGCGAAAGAAATTGGAAAAAACTAAAAGTATTTACTTTTAACAAATTGTTTAACTGCAAAGATTAATTAAATAATTTGCAGAAATACCTGATAATGAGTTACTGGAGATGGAAGATGATTTGTATAAGCTGCATTTGAAGGAATATGGAGTAGATTTGAGTGAAGATAATAAACTGACTATTCCCAGATTCTTCTACAGATTGCCTAAGGATAATGAGCCTTTGCGGCAGAAGCTTAGGGAGGAGACAAGGTCTAGTTTCCTAGATAGGAAGAGCCGACAGCTGTTGGATAATGCTGAGCTGAAAGCACTTTGGGCTTTGCTGGATGAGCATCAAACTTCACCAGATGATCACATGATTACTTACACTAATTTCAAGAAAGTCATTGAATTAGCAGGTATAATTGATTTGCAAATTTGTTGCTAAAGCATGTATTAATTGTATGTTTTCAGATCCCAAGGTGAAACTGTATTTGACTGCCAACGTCTTTGCTAAACTTCATGAAAATGATCCGCAAGGTCGCGTCTCCACTATATCCTTATTTAATTATATAATGAGGAAGGTTTGGTTGAAGCAGACTCGAGTCGGGCTTTCGCTGTACGACACGACGGGGCTCGGGTATTTACGGGAAGCTGAATTGGAAAACTACATATCGGAGCTGTTACCTGTTCTTCCGCAATTGGAGGGTTTGGAGAAGTCCTTCCACAGCTTTTACGTGTGCACTGTGGTTAGGAAATTCATGTTCTTCTTGGATAAACTGAGAGCGGGAAGAGTCCGAATACTCGACGTTTTGGCCTGCTCCTTTTTGGACGATCTCCTGGAGCTGCGGCAGAACGAAGTTGGAATCGAGAGATCCGAATCAAATTGGTTCAGCGCTCCATCAGCGTTGAGCGTTTATGGGAATTACCTTAACCTGGATAAGGATCATAACGGGATGCTCAGTCTTGAAGAATTGTCCAGGTATGGGACGGGGACTCTGACGCAGCCCTTCTTGGAGCGAGTATTCCAAACTTGCTTGACCTACAAAGGAGAAATGGATTATAAGACTTATTTGGATTTGGTCTTGGCTTTAGAGAATCGGAGCGAGCCACAGGCTTTAGCTTTTCTATTCAAAATATTGGATTTGAATGATTCTGGTTATCTGGACGCCTTCACCATCAACTACTTCTTCCGCGCCATCCAGGAGCAACTCAGAGACGCAGACTTGGTCATCTTCGAGGACTTCAAAGACGAACTCTTCGATATGGTTAAACCCAAAAATCCGGATCGTATCACTCTCAATGATCTATACTCGTGCGGCAAAGGCGAAACATTTGTTAGTATTCTAATAGAATTCCAAGCGTTTTTGAACTACGAGTACAGAGACACCTCCTCGAATCCAACTCAAGAATGAACTCAACTTAATTGTTTTAACTTATTTATGTTTTCTGTTATTATCTAACAATAAAGTACATTATTTTCTTACTATTCGCTTTGTTTAATTTCCCAATTTGTTATTACTATTTCGTCATAAAGTATGGTGAGTCAGTGATGAATATGAGAAGATTGATTTTTCTTCTGGTTTAAAGTTCGCTGCTGGTAAAAATAGTTATCGAGCGTGTGAAATGTTTGGAGCCACGTATAAATTGGCGCGGAAAGCACAAGCTAACACCAGTTGTAAATCAACCTTCCGACAACAAAGTTTACTATATGGAGGATCGCATGAGATGCCTCAACTAATTCCTATATAATTAATCAATTCGTTTTGAATAAAAACTATACAACACCATGGATGATCGAATTGTGGACACAATATTCGCAGGTTCCTTGGAGAATTTGCCTCCAGTAAGTTCGAAGATTGTGAGGATCTTCACCAGCTCAACATTTACAGGTAAATTTTGAAATAAAAAGTTATTGAATGTGATCAGACATTTATTATATTTTTTTTGTGAAGATACAACTATGGAAAGGAACACTTTGATGGCAAAATGTTACCCCAGAATTAAGGACTACTGCAGGGAAAAGCACGGGCTGGAGTTTCAGGTAAGAAAACGGATTTGGATCAAATCCTATCTGTATTTTTTGCCCGTTTGTTGGGGTACAACAATTGCTCTGACCTTGATTATCAGCACCAGGCTAGAGGGTGGCACCGAACTTCGTTTAACCCAAATGCTGCGAACACGAAAGGTGCAAGAAATCGATACCCGTTTATTTTCATCCTCCTCTTGCAGGTGGTCGATATGCGTTGGGGTGTCCGAGACGAAGCCACCGATGACCACATGACTACAGAACTATGTATGAAGGAAATCCAGAATTGTCAGAGACTCTCCATGGGTCCCAATTTCGTTGTAAATACATTCAAATTGTACTGGTCATTTCCAACATTTAGATGAAACTATTCGCATGTTTCTTAGGTATTCTTGGGGCAAAAATACGGATACAGACCGATACCCACGTATATCTTATCATCTGAGCTGCAGATGATCAGAGATGAGTTGGCTGCTACTGGTGGTGACCCTACGCTGATTGATACCTGGTACCGCAAAGATAGCAACGCCGTTCCTCCTATATCCGTGCTTCAACCCATCTCCTCAATTTTAACAAACTTCAACAACAAAGTATTGTTTTCCATATCAACAATGAAACATTTAATTCAATATTTAATTGATGCCTTCAGCGCATCCCAAAACTCCAAGCCGAAGATCAAGCTGTCTGGTGGGATACCTTGGGGAAATTCCAGAAGATGTTTCGGAAAGCCTCGAACGCTCTTTTTCAACAAGGAAAGATGAGTGCCGATGAAATGCATAACTACTTCATGTCCGGTAATTAATTAACAATCAAACGTTGAGCATGTTTTAAAGTGTTTTCGCAGTAACTGAAAGGGAAGTGATCAATGGTGTATTGAGCGTGCGTAATACGAAGAATCATTGCTTGGCTTACGTCCGTTACATCAACAACATCAACCTGCAGAATCTTAAGAAAGCTTCGCTTTTCGTCGATGTCATTAACAGAAGTTTAGACGTGGAATCAGCGAAATTATTGGGGAATCTCCGGGATGAACGTCTTCCTGACAAGATTGAGACAAGCAATATGCAGAAGTACAATGTAGAGTGGATAGGACGTGAGGGTTTAGATAACGAAACGCACGGGGAGTACTTGAAGCACTTCATCACGCACTTCTACAAGAACATCATAAAACTGGTGGATAGAGCTATGAGAAAGGAGGATTCGAGCGCTCAAGGACAAATCGTGACCGAGATTCTCCAACATCTGCACGCTTGCAATAATTCCGTTAAGGTCTTTTACGGACGTGACGATGATTTAGAAAGAATCCATCAGTATATGATTGGTGATGACGAAAAACCGTTCGTTCTTTACGGAGAAGGCGGTTGCGGCAAAACTTCGATGTTGGCGAAAAGCGCTGCAATGTCTACGTCTTTCGGATGGTTCAAGGATTCGAAACCTTTGAGCATCGTGCGTTTCTTAGGAACAACTCCAGATTCGAGCGCTTTAACTCCTACTTTGATTTCAATATGCCAGCAAATCTCTTACAACTTCATGATCCCTTTCGAAACCATTCCTGACGATTTGGTCCCGCTAACTGCTCATTTCAAGCAGATGCTCACCATGGCCACGAAAGAGCAACCTCTGTTCTTCTTCCTGGATTCCGTGGATCAACTGACCGGAACCGGAACTGGAAACAAAGTCTCCTGGTTACCGACGAGGCTTCCGTCACACTGCAAAGTAAATCTTAAACATATTATTATTTCAACATCTTTATTGATCCAAATTGGGCAAAAAGACTAACAGCCGAGGTCTTTCTGCCCTGTTAAACTTAATTGCTTCATTTATTTACATTTTGATACTTTCAGATAATAGTGACGTGCGCGTGCGAGGAAACGAATCCTGAGGTATCAAGGGAATACCACATCTTAAGAAAGATGATCGACGTAAATGAGAACTTTTTGGACGTAACACCTTTGGGCGAAGAACTGGCAATGCAGGTCATCAAGTAACCAAATCCAATTATCAAATTTACAATTCCTACAAAATTGATTTGTTTTCAGGATGTGGATGAAAACTGCGTGCAGAGATCTCACCAATTACCAATGGAGGCTGGTCTCCAATGCAATAGAGAAGTGTTCTTTGCCAATCTTCGTGAAACTAGTCTTTGCGGAGATATGCCGTTGGCGTAGCTACACGAAATCTCAGGACACTCACCTGGCTTCAACCGTCATGGATTCCATCATGATGCTATTCGAACGAATCGAAAAACAGGTCTTCAAATTAACCCAAATTATTATTATTAACAATAAAATTTCTTTGAACAACAGCACGGAAGAATCTTGGTTTTTCATGGACTGGCGTACATCACAGCCGCAAAAAGCGGCCTTTCAGAATCCGAACTTGAAGATCTAATATCTTTAGATGATAAAGTCTTGGACGACGTTTACCAATACCACATGCCTCCAGTTAGGAGAATTCCTCCACTTCTTTGGACGAGAATCCGCAACGATTTACCCAATTACCTATCAGAGAGAGAAGCTGATGGTGTCAGCGTCATGAATTGGTATCACAGGTATACAATCAAAGATAATAAATTACATTACCTTAACTTCAAAATCTTCAGACAATTTCGAGATACGGCGAAGGAAAGATATTTCAAGAACCAAAATATGGCTTTATACTTTCACTCTATGATTGCGGATTATTACTTGGGAATCTGGGGTGGTGGTAAACCGAAGCCCTTCAAGTACACAGAGATCCAAAGGCATCGTTTCAATTTGGCGGATAAAGAGGGTATTGCCGATAGGAAAGTGCCTGTTCAGCCTTTGGTTTTCTATGGAAAAGACGGAAAAGTCACTAGATACAATCTCCGAAAAGTATTGGTATTTTTTAGAAACTTGTGGAATTGTTAAATATTGTTGGTCTTTTAAAGTTTGGAGAACTTCCTTACCATTTGGTGAGGTCTAGAAGATACACTGATTTATACGAAAATGTCCTCTTCAACTACGAGTGGCTGCACGCGAAATTATCCTCTTGTCCTCTACAAGCCTTACTCTCAGATTACGAAGACGCTTCCAGTCACATAGAAAATAAAGATTGTAGAAGGTGTATTGTAATATAATTAATTTCTTAAAACTGACCTTATTTTTCTTTAGGGAATTGATGCTCGTTGCTGACGCTTTGAGGCTTGGTGGAGCTGTCTTAGGACAATACCCAAACATGTTGGCACCTCAACTAGTAGGTAGACTTCTTCCAGAAGTTGGGCCAAACGCTAACATCAAAATGTTGCTCAACGATTGCGACATCAAAGGTCCCAATCAATGCGCTTTGATGCCTTTATATCATTGCTTACATACACCCGGTGGTCCGCTCAAAGTAAGTTAAATAACACCATCAGTTAATTGTAATTGATTGAATTTGGATTGCAGTATTCTTTGGAAGGACATCAATTCGCCGTGTTCGGTTTCTGCTTGACCACGGACTACAGGTACGTCGTTTCTATCTCGAACAGATTTATAACTTGGGACCTATCAACAAGCGATTTAACGAGGGACGTTAATCCGAACATCGAAGGAATCATGCAGCAATTGGTATTGAGTCCGGACAACAAATGGGCCGCAGCTTACACCAACAACAATCAGACCATATTGTTGAACATGTTGACCAGCGAGTTTATATCCATTGTTAATCCTTTACCTGATGACAATGAAGTCGTAGGAGTTCATCTACTGAACCATAACTTATACATTTATGGTACCAGTGCTTGGGTTGAATACGATATGCGTGGTCAGCTTCTGGAGAGGTACGAGAGTTCTTGCGATCAAAACCAATGGCGCATATTATGTAAAGATCAATCAGTTTATACTGAAAATTAACTTATTAACTGGATTGTCTTGCAGTTATGGAATTCGCAGATAAAACCAATTATTACATCATCTATTGGTCCGGGAATATAGATGATGATCGCATGGTTTTGCACACTTACGTCGATGGTATGGCTATGGAACCATTGGATTAC
>JAFMTC010000318.1:81872-93989 GCA_018845635.1 Nicrophorus orbicollis
TTTTTCTTTGGATTAGATTGCTCGAGGGATCCATTTCGGAGAAGTTACGCAAGATTAGACTATGTTATTATAAAACAGGCATTGTAATTTTAAACCAAAGAAAAGCGTAAATAAATAATGCTAACGTAGCAATTATCAACATTAAGGACGATAAACAGTGAATCATATTATTTTTAGAAGACATTCTTCTCATGTTACACATCTACTGCTAGTTATAACATAATAAAACTTCTGTTAACTTCATTACATATTTGTAATTAATAAATAATTATTAATTGAAGCAAGTAAGCTTACGAACAAATATGATCAGTACATTGAAAAACCTTGTATTATAAATACATTTTCATTGAAACTATGGTGATTTTTTTTAGGATTAATCTCATAGTAATGTATTTAATATATAATAGTTTTGTTAACTTGTTTACATGCTTGTATTTTACACATTTTTTTCAAAAACCCGACTGCTTAAGTCCATATTATTGATTGAAAAGTAAATGTTTGACAAAACTATTATTAGTATATTGGAAAACTTTGTATGCTTAACTAAGTAAAAATGAATAATGTCATAAAGTGAAACAGAAATTTACAAAGTAATTTTATCACAGATTTATTTTGAAATCTCAGGACTTCTTTCAAGATATCAAGAACATTCTCTTACAGACTTAGTAATGATATAAAACTGAAATAATAAAGATTGCAATTTGAAATTTTAAGAATTCTTTCAAGGCATCAACAAAAAATCAAGAACATTTTCTTACAGATTTGTAAGGATATAAAACTGAAATAGTAAAGATTCCAATTTGAAATATCAAGAATTCTTTCAAAAATCAAGAACTTTTTTATACAGATTTCGTAAGAAATAATAAAGATTCCAATGGCAAATCTCAAGAATTCTTTCAAGACAACAAAAAAATCAAGAACATTCTCATATAGATTTAGCAAGGAATTTAACAAAGATTCCAAAACTGAATTAATGAGGATATATAAATGGAGATCAAGGATTTAAAAAACTCGCAGTAGAATTACAACTTATTTTTTTGTTGTTGCTACTTAATTCCATTTAAGGCTAAAATTAATGTGCAGCATTTTATTCTCAATTGCGAATCAAGGTTCCGTCGAAGAACGCGCCTCATTCTACTTCTTTTAAACCACTTTTTTTCAATTCTTCTACATATTAAAACTATTTATATAAAATCTTCACGATCTGGAGAGTCCAAAGGTAATCCTGTTTTGCTCTTCCAAATGCGAACTTTGAACCTTCCGTTTAAAGAAAATCAAAACTTGTTCTTTGTCAAGGCTTTCGCTGCTTCTT
Source organism: Nicrophorus orbicollis (assembly GCA_018845635.1). Classification (NCBI taxonomy): domain Eukaryota; kingdom Metazoa; phylum Arthropoda; class Insecta; order Coleoptera; family Silphidae; genus Nicrophorus; species Nicrophorus orbicollis. Next base: position 83,185 of record JAFMTC010000318.1, read on the forward strand.
TTTGTTTCCAATATAAATTTAAAAAGATTGAGTTTTTTTTTATTTGGGACTTTCCAACATGGTTATACAAGAGTTGCGGAATTCTCAAGAAAGTCGTCGCGATTTTTTCGTGAGAATGAGATTTGTTTCTTAAATTGTATAAATGTAATTAATTTATACTAGTATCTTCAGGTTTTGGCTTATAACTTGACAACCAATCATGGTAATTGTATGTATAAATGCTCAAATTAAAGTCAGTTAATTAGACTTTAATATGCATGTATTTATAGATTTGTAGTTAGGACCGTTTTCTTGTAATTCGCTCTCAAATTGAAAAATATTTGTTCAACTCACTAAAAAGCATTGTCTCCACATTTTGGACTATAACTCTACAACCGATAGTGCTAATTGTATGTATAAATACAAGCTAGATAATCAGACTTTAATATGTATGTACTTCCAGATTTGAAACTAACACCGTTTTCCTGTAATACGCTCTCAAAATTGAAAACATTTTTCAACTCTCGAAAACAGTAATGTCTCCATGTTTTGGACTACCATTCGACAACCAAACATAGTAATTATATGTATAAATTCTCAAATTAAATTCAGATAATCAGGCTTTAATATGCATATACTCATAGATTTGTAACTAGCTGCGTTTTCCTATAATTCCCACTTATTGTTGGAATTTGCTATAATTAAAACATTACTTCACTTCTGCATTGTTTCGCTTTAACAATGATATCTCAATAATTAATAAATCTGAATCATTTCATTCATTAACAAAAAATTGATTCATTTGCAATATTGAATCACTTATTGAAGTGTGACCGCATTCGAGCGGACTCATTTTTTCTCTTGGAATTCGCAAAATAATGAACAAATAAAACGCATTTACTCACTACGAACGTTTCCACGAGTTTTCATTCATTCTTAGTTTAAATTGAAGCTAATTCTATTCGTCTTCTACTTTTTTTTCAATTATCTAGGAAACATCTGGAAAAAGTGTCGCATCGTTGAGACTAGACACAAAGAACAGTTAGAGTTAGTCTTCAGAGAAAGCCTTTCTTTTCCGAATTGGCCGTTCACCTTTCGACACATTTTTACACTTCAATAGAGCAAAAATCATAAAAAATACTCATATTATGAATGCAAATTTGATTTTACTATACTAAAAACCTAAATAAATTGAATCAAAATAATTTAGTGAAGATGTTAAAAACTAAATCAGGTTTAAGCAAATTTGATTCCAATTCATTTTTTTTTTGTATAAATTTATTGACAATTCTCTCAATTATTTAATTAATGAACTTTAATTGAATTAGGATTGAGTTATTTTTTTTAAAGGAAAATGCAAAATTGTGTCAGTGAACTGCGATTTCCCTAAATCTCCATACGAGCTCGACGTGAGGCAACAGAAAGATCCCAGCTGGCGGAACAATGCAAAGTTACGCAAGACTCGCGCCTTTTTTTTGCTTTTTTTAGCCTCATCTGTTTTTCTTCATTCATTTATTTTCTTACATGGATTCCTGCGATCGCAATTGCAGCGAGAGTTATGGGAATCTCAATTCAATTATGAGCGTTCAAAATAGGTTTGAGAACAAAAAAAGTTCTTGTGCAAACTTCATACAAATAGTTAACTTTTCCTTAATACATTTCTTCATTTAGTTTTCAAAAGTTGAATACATTTTAACTATTTTTTTGTGTAAACGTTTTGAAATCAAGAATTGATGAACAGAACTGCAATTTGCTTGATGATTTCGTAAAGTTTCTATGAAAAATCAACAATTAATTTAAATAATATGAAAGATACCTGTTTTGAAACATAATCCTGTCTCGTTATTCAGTTGGCGCTAATAAACAAAGATGCAAAGAGAAACAAAATTGAAATAAATAGAAACAAAATAAGATCCAGTCTCCTGTCACTTTGACATTGTAATTGGATTTGAGACAACAACAATTTTATCGTAAAGAAAATAAGAAAAAATGAATATTAAAAATGGTGTAAATAACTATGAAATTAATGGATCAAATATCATATGAAGATGATGCAATTCATAACATAAGTAATTGGAGTAATGGAAACTACTATTCTTGGTTACATTAAATGGATGAAAAACAACATTTTGACAATGTCAATGTCAACCATAAAATGGCTTGGGCCGTTACTAATTTCATTCGAAAATTATGAAATTTGTTACTAATTTCAATAAATATCGAATTTAATGTAAAATAAGCATTATTCTCTTTTCCACAATACTTAACCTCTTAAAATTGATGAAACTATCTGAATTGTATGCATTCCGAAATCGAAATTCGTAAATTCTCGAATTCGTCTATTTATTTCTTTGGGGCATTTCTAAAACGGTACGTCAAGGTTACCATGGTGCACGAAAAACAAACCGAGTTTATTTCCTTAATCCCGTTTATTACTTACATTACACAATAAAAAATACATAAAAAACAATTAAAAAAAAATACAAAAATTATTATGCAATTTTTTGTTTGATTACGAGAACTTATTAAGTTTTAATTTTTTAAAGTAATGTTCTTATGTTACGATAAAATTGTGAAAGTAGCTATCTTTTTATGCGTCATGCTGTGTAATATTTTGTGTTATGAATATAATATTTCTTTATGAGAAGAGAAATAATTCTTTCTTCTGATATCACTTGAATTTCTAATCATTTGAATAAGCGTGCACATACTGGAATTTATACTGGAGAAGAAAAAAAAATGGCGCAGAAGAAGATGGATGAAACAAAAATGGCCGAGAAGAAGATGGAGGAAACTAAAATGGAATTCCGTTAATTTATTGCAGATTATTATTCATTTATGCGCGATTTTATAACAGTATTTTCTTAAGAGATGATTGTAGGTGAGAAATTTATGATAAAAAATATTAATTTGGTATTTTTCAAGTCTGATGAGTTTTTACTTTTTTTTTGATTTTATAACGGTTTATTTTGTTTGGTTAATTATTAAAAGAATTGAAGATTAAGTTGTAAGAATAGAAGTAAAGAATGAAGATAAAATTTGGTAAATTGGAAATTCAATTTGAAAGAATGAATATACAATTTGGAAGAATGAAGATGACATTTTGTAAACTGGAGATGAAATTTGGAAGAACGAAAACTAAATTTAGTAAAACATGAAATTTGATAGAATGAAAACCGACTTAGGGAGAACGTCTATGAAGATGTGAATGAATTTTGACGAATAACGATATATTGGGAAGAAAGTAGACGAAATTTAGAAGAATAAACAAAAAAAAAATGAAGTATAAAAAATTTATGAAAAATGTAGATGAAATTCAAAAGAATGAAGAGGATATTATGAAGAATGAAGTTGTAATTTAGAAGATTCAATTATTTTGAAAATTGAAAATCGTTCTGAAGAATGAATGTTGTAGACATTGAAGAGAGGTGATCTAATTGCAAAGAATGCGTTGTTTCCTAACAACTGCTTCGGTAACCATGACTTTGGATTTTGTTTTCTCAATGGATGCTATTGGATCGTGCACGGAGAGCAGAATGCAAATGAAAGGGAGTCGGATGGTGGTGATTGCAGATGGATCGAGGCTACAGACTGAAGCATATATTATTTATGAATCTGAAATGTAAACCAGTTCAAAAAAAAACAATCATAAATTATAGAAATTAATGTACGAAAAATCGAGCAATAAACGTTCCGAAGGACATCAACTTAATTGTAAATTAAAATCATGAAGCAAAAATATAAAGATCGTAATATTTATTCAATGCCATCTTCGAAAATTTAATATAAACAATTTATTTTAATCCAAGAACTTACAACGATTATCAGGATTTCAGTCTTATTTTATAGAAAACAGAATAAAGTAAGAGCTTATACTTTTTAATTTATTCAAGAACATAACAATCAGAATTCAATACAATTTAAAAATTTTAAGGTTATAAATTTACATATAATAATGATTTTGGGCTTATTAATGCTACCATTTTCAGGTTAAGAAAATCAACTTGAAATAGTCAAAAATAACAATACTTATTACATTTTTAGAAAATAAACAATTATTTTAACAAATGATAAATCAGAAGAAAGACTTATTAATATTAACGTTGACTTGACAACATTTGGTTATATTTACAGATTTTCAGGTTATGAATAGTGATACATTGAGGTTATGAAAACCAGCTTGAAATAGTCGAAATTGAACAAAATGTAGCAAGATTTATGTCATTTTTGAGAAGTAAACAAATATTTTAATAAATGATAAATCAAAAGAAAGAGTTCTTAAATAAATGTTTTTATGATAATCTTGTTATTTTCATTACTTTAGTAGCAATTGTTCCAATTTTGATTGACGCAATTGTCTACATCCAATACAATTTTTAGGTTATTTAATGCAGTAATATGTACTACTTATTTTCAGGTTATTTAATGAAATATTTAAAAAGAAACAAAATTTGTATCAACAATAATGATAATTTTTTTAACGTAATCAATTACGCTATGAAATGAAAAATCGAAGGAAAAACTTCTTAAAAATGTCGTTGATATGAGAACGAATTTTGTTTTTTTCTTTGGTTTGGTGGCAATTGTTCAAAATTCAATCGACACAACTGTCTGGTTTCGTTTGTTCCGCCACTGGAATCGTGGCCCACTACGATTTGAATGCATTATTTACTGGTTTCGGCTCATTATTGCGGTTGGTTTTCATAACGTAACGTAACGTAACGGAATCCGTTGAAGGTGCATTCAAATCGAACGGTTCAAAATAAGAAAAAAAAAATAGTAACTAAAACCGTTCACCATCTCGTGTTTTTTCTTCTTCTTCAACTGAAACTTCCTTTGCTCAAATTATCATTCTGCAAACTGTTGTTACATCAGTGCTATTGACATTATTTCACATCATCTAACGATCCCTGCGTTACGCAACCGTTTTTCCAAGATCCACAACATCCGTCAATCTTAAGATGATGTTAAATTTATAACAATATTCATAAGATTACGGTAATTACGATCGGCACAATAAAACGAGCGTATTAATAAACGTGCGCCGCGCCGCGTTCGAGGACACATACTTTCAATTGCAGATAATCCAGATTGCTAATTGCTTTCAACGTTAAGTTCTGCTGCACAGTAATGTCTGGTATCAGGTGAACCGTAGCCGCGGGACGCATTCTTTCGTTTTGCTTTGAATTGGAGGAAGCCGGTGAAAACGGGACTCACTGATCTCCATGGAGACTGTGCAGCTGTAACAAACTATGCCTGGTCGTCATGGTGATCTGTTGCGTATGGAAGGCTTTCATTAACACACCTCTAATTTTCTTTTTTTTTACATAATTACAATTATACGTAATAAATTACGTTTAAGGTCGTTTATAAACATTTGTATGTATTACAACAAACTTTTGCCTAATTTATATTTCACGACACAAGACCTTGTTAATTTGTTAATCGCTTATAAACCAGATTTAAAAATTTAATTAGTTTATAAAATTTTCAATGGATGTCTTAATGAATGCATCCATTAAATGAAAGTTTTGTTGCTTAAATTAGATTTCCTATTCTTGCAAATTACCAAGAAAAAACTTATATAAAATTCTATATTTAAACTAAATATAGAGGTTAAAGTTCGCCTCAACACTTAAAACAACTTATTTTTAAGCGAAAGAAGTAGTATAAGAAAAAGAAAAAGTCTGGAAATCAGTCACAATAAATTTTAAAATATTTCGAATTTTTAATCAACAGATGGCGCTAAGATAAATATACTTAAAATCAGTGTTTCTCAACGCTTATTTCCTTTAGAAATATGAGAGGTTAAAGTGCTTAATAAATAACGTTGCCCAATTATTGTTGCACGTATCTTGGCAACGTAACAACTTACGAAACGTAACCAAACTAACAAAATAAATTATAAAAAATGGTTTATTTTTTAAACAATTCGTAATTTTAATGCGTAATGCGTTTTTAATTTCGGCATATACGGTTTTACATAATTCAATTATGAATTCCGGCTGCGTTTACTTTTCTTCGAAGGCTCGAGTGTGTGTTTGTCGTCTGCGCTTCCATTGCGTAAAGTTTGTTGCGTTCGCACAACAACAAAAAAACCGTTTGCACCGCTTTCGTAAATCGTCAATATTTACGGATCGATTGCGCAACGAGAGTAATGTAATACAACTCATTGCAAAGGCGATGGTAAAACGTATAAACAATTTAGCTCAATCGTCTTGACCCAAGAAAGCATTTTCTCCAGTCTTTTCTTTTTCTATTTACATTAGGTTTGATTTCATGAAGATATTTCAGCTTTAAACTTAATTTTTTAGGTTATAATGTCACTTAGATACTTCATTTAGAATGGAAAGTTAAATTCCAATATTTGTTAAGTTTTTGTCCATTTTTTCGTTAATTTGGTAGATGAATCTATAAAAAAGTGTGGTTAAGTTAAAATATTTAAGTTTGATTTTGACAACTGTCAAAAAAAATAATTTAGGTACCCTTTTATTAGCTTTTTTAGATTCGATTCGAAACTAATAATAAGTTTAGTTAGTTACAAAAAAAATAGTCATTTTTTTAAAATAATATACGAATCTATTGAAAGTAAGGTTAGATTCTAAGAAAATATTTCAGTTCTAAATATCAAAGCGACATTTGATACGAATTCATTATTTCTGTAAGTTAGAATGTAACTCTGTTAATTTATAGAAAAAAGTAAGGTAAAATTCCAAGGAATTGTTTTTTTTTAATGTTTTTGTAGATTTTCTTCATTTATTTAGTAGATGAATTTATAAAAAGTAAGGTTAGATTCGTATAAATCAATGATAAATCTATTTGAAAGCTGTTAAAAGTTAATATTTTTAGTAGCCAATTGCAAACTACGGAAACTGGTGACATTGTGCGGTGATAAGCTAGGTGAAGAAATAGAGTAAGGAGGGAGTATCCAATTTATTAACTTTATTAGGTTTGATCTATAGATTGACTTAGTAGTTGAATGTACAAAATAGTTAAGTCACATTCCAATATAATAATCCAATTAATAATTCAATGACATATGTCAACTTTTTGAATCAACCTGCCAACCTATAAATCTCAAATATTACTACTGTTTTAATTTAACACTTGACATTTGACACTTACTACTACATTGATTAAAAAAAAAACTCATTCATTGAGAAAACCATTTGTAACCAAATATGAGCGTAAAACGAAACCGATTTTCCATTATCAACAACAAAATAAAAATCACACCGAATACATTGTTTACAGAAACATACATTAAACAACGAATGTGAATACGTTATACGATACGGCGCTATTGATAAATAAATGTGCGCTGCGAATGCAATTCATTTGTTTATTGTTATGGTTACAGGTTCGATTTTTTTTGTTGCTTTCGAACAACGATATTCGTAATGTTAATGTTCTTGTAAATAGAAAAAAAAATATGGTATATGCATTCATTAGTGTCGTATTTTGTAGTGGAATTGCGTGGAATTTGCAGAATTCGCAACGAAACCAATAAAACGATATCGCACCGTGTGTTTATTGATATTCGCTAATGGTCTATGATTTATCGTTTCTGCTGGAACGCAAATTCCATTAATTATACGTAACAAAACAATGTGTGCATACGAAATGGGACAATTGTTAGACTCTAAACGCTGCTTTTTTTTAAACGCAATAATTCGCATTGTTCATCCGTGCACTTGCTAATAGGCATTCCAATTTCACTGCATGTTTATCCAATTTGTAGGCATTTTTTTCGAATTATTATTTATAATAGAATATCATCAAAAACGTTTCATAAGAAATAAGTAGATTTTTTCTAATAACGATTCATTACGTTTTAGCAAGAAGTGTCATAAAAGAAGCATCACTGTTTTCTTGCTGATGACGTCGGGTCAAATTTTATTTGACAGTTTATCCTTTACTATATGTTTTTACAATAATATTTGTATTATAAATGTTAAACAGGCAAAAATTAACAAGTTAATAAATGTAAATTACGTCTGAGGAATTGTTGATATAAAAGAAACGTTACTATTTTGATTAATCATTATTTTTATTTTCTGTTGAGGTTATGTTAATTTTTATTTGACATTTCTGAATGGTAAACTGTCAAATTTATGTGTATTCATTAATATTTGAATTTTTATTGTTAAAGAGGAAAAAAAACGTCACTATTTTGATTGATGTTACGTCAAAATTTATTTGTCAGCTGTGAAGTGTAAACAATCAAATTGGTTTAAATCTATTTATTAATACTCGATTACTAAATACTAATAAAGTTAATAAAATCTATATTTTAGAAAATTTTATCAGAATGATTACAATATTGACAGTTGTGAAGGATAAATTATCAATTTTCTTGAATTATGTTGGATTGATGAATTATTTAATTTAATTACCATTATTTTATATTAAAGTATTTCAAGTTATTAAGGAAATGTTGAAAAATTTTAAGCTCTTAAGAAAATGTTGAAATCTTTGTTTAAAATCAATTCTTTTTAAATAGTATAATAGTTGATTTCATTGAAGATGTCTGAAGTGGGTTAGATTCTTAGTTTTGAAAATTTTCGTGCCTCTAATTGCCGTTGGATGTGATCGAAATTATGCAATTTTCTCTAATTAACCGCGTTTTTCTCCCGTTTCCAGAGAATGTACTTTATGCAAGAAACACTCCGTCTCTCCTTTCCTCACGCAGTTCTTCATGTTTCTGGTAATTAACGCAACGTTTCGTGTTTAATTATGCATCCAATAGGTCGGACCAATTTGAGAGAGAAAAAAATATATACAAGGATTTTAAAATCTATGTAATATTTGTGAATATTGTGCTTTATTTGAAGATAGTAAAGGCCATCCATTTCAGTTGCTTCATTGATAGCTTCATTTTTTTGGGGACAGATGCCTTGAATCAATCGGAAACTTTACCATACAAAAAGTGAATCAACTTCAATACAAATTACTAAATACTAATAAGAAAGAAACTTGAAAATATATGTTCTTTCTACAAATTAAATTAATCTGTTAAAATTGTTGAAAATCACCCATCCACAAGCACAATAAGTTGCTTAACTTTCATAACGTATATTTCAAATAACTTCAGGTCTTTGGCAATAGATGTCCGATCAAGTTAAGTATTATATATTATTCACTTTCTACGAGACGAAATCGTTCATTTTATATAATGTTTATGCGAAAAGAATGAGTGTCCTTTGATGCGAGAAATGAACCGCAAAGTAAAGGAAACAAATCGATCTTAGAATGGGAAACTATATCAAAACGTAAAACATAAGTTAAAAGACAAATACTTACACCACTTCCTCAAGAAACTGCTGGACAGTTTCGACCATAGCTTTTCCTTGCCCTTCATGATTCACGTTCAGAAAATTACAAGTTTCTTGCCAAAAATATCCTGGAGTATACCTCGAGATTAGTCTTCTTTGAATGAAGTTAACTTTCTAACAATAAATTATTTTCGGACACTTTTTTTTAACTCATCTTTCAATTACAAACACTGAAAGTCTGTCACTGCACTATAAGAAAAAGAAATCCCCAAATATTTGTGTCAATTTCAGCGCTGGAAATACAATAAGAATGGTGTAAAAATAATGGATATATAATGAAACAAATAAAACGTGAGGAAACGCGATTGGTTTTCATTGCTTCTTCGTTTCGGTTACGCAACACCTGGAAGAGTCGATTAATTATAGTTTAGTGATGCGAGGAACTTTCCAATTCTCAAACCCTCAAACTGATCTTAAGTTCAATTAAAATGTAACAAATGTACTTTACTATTGTTTCTTACTCAAACTGTTCTATTTTCATTTAATCATTACAGAATCACATAATCTATTAAATGGGTTTTCAAATCATTTAAACTTCTCTTTCACTAAATCAATATATTTCTGGGTATTATTATAAGTGAGTGTCGTTACTGTAATACTTTCTTAAGCAATTGGAATTAAATTGGAAAGAAATGACTGAAATCGTCGTGGGAAATGAGCAAAGTTTCCTACCGTTCAAATTCCACTGTTTGCGACCAATTAAACGTAACGTACAAGTTGGACATGGTCTAATAACTACCCTAAACCTAGTCTAACCCATCGTTATTAACGTCAAGCAAGAAAAGAGCGATATAATTGATGATTTTATATTGAATTCAGCAATTTTCTAACATTTCAAATTTGGCGCCCAACGTGGGCCAAAATTTGTTTGCTACTAATTATTGAACCGACAAAGATTTTTCAATTCTAATATGAATATTATAATATTTGCACTTATATCTTGACGTGTGATTACGTGAATGTTTTAAATTTTTCTTTAATTTGGCACCTAACGTGGGCCAAAATCGGATTATCTCTAACTAATGAGCCAATGAAGATTTTTGAATTCTAAAATCAATTCTATATTCTTTGAACTTATATTTTCACGTATGACCAAATTTAAGAAAAATTTAAAACCGGTTCAATTTTTCTTAATTTTGGTGCTCAACGTGGGCCAAAATTGGATTGTTTATAACAACCAAACCGATAAAGATTGAACTATTCCAAAATGAAATTTCAATTACTTGAACGTTTATGTTCGGGTGTGAAGATTTATCGGTTGCTCTTTCTCGTTTCGTTTTGCAGAATCGTTCATTTAAACATTACTACCAGCTGTAACGAGCCAATCTCGACGCTTGCAGCGAACGAAGTAGAAAGTTCTTCCTGGCTCATTTATTGGTTGTGTAGAACGCATGCAATTATCGATTGCGCAAAGGCGTCTTATATAAGGAAGTATTTGCGTACGAAACGCGTGTAACACCCGGCCGGCGTTTAATTAACCCAAACGCAAAG
>JAFMTC010000318.1:100941-116125 GCA_018845635.1 Nicrophorus orbicollis
TTCTATTTATTGCAACAATTTAAAAAACAATTAAGTTTGGTTACATTATAATGATAATTTGTTTGATAGCTGTCAATTATAATCAGCAATAACGTGACGTTTATGAATAATTTCAAAACGCCATCTATTAGAAACATTCAAAGTTTTTTTTTATAAATATTGATTTTGTTTACTTACAGATATAAATGTATATTTTTATATAATTTAAAAGTTAAGAAATATTTAGAACTGTTCATCGATTATGGAATATCGTAACCTTAAATATAAGTTTCTATTTATTGCAACAATTTGAAAAACAATTAAGTTTGGTTACATTATAATGATAATTTGTTTGATAGCTGTCAATTATAATCAGCAATAAAGTGACGTTTATTGATAATTTCGAGACACCATCTATTAGAAACATTCAAAGTTTTTTTTATATTTTTTTTTGTTTACTTACAGATATAAATGAATATTTTTATATAATTTAAAAGTTAAGAAATATTTAGAACTGTTTATCCATTGTGGAATATCAAAACCTTAAATATAAGTTTCTATTTATTGCAACAATTTGAAAAACAATTTAGTTTGGTTACATTGTAATGACAACTGTTTTGATAGCTGTTAATTATAATCAACAAGAACGTGACGTTTATGGATAATTTCAAGACGCCATCTATTAGAAACATTCAAAGTTTTTTTTATAAATATTTTTTATTTTTGTTTACTAAAAGATATAAAAGCATATTATTTATGTAATTTAAAAGTTAAGAAATATTTAGAACTGTTTTACCACTGTGAAAGATCGTAACCTAAAATTTAAGGTAAAAAGTATTAAAAATGACAGATATAATGTAATATTATAACATAAACTATCTTTGACATAACTTAAAGGTTTTGTGATAGTAAAATTGACAAATATTATTTTTTATGTCTCAGTTTGTTAAATGTCACAATTGTCAAATTTTGACATTGCAAAAATATGAAAGATGTTTGACGTAATTAATGTTTGAACTGACAAATATTGTGTCAAACAGTGAAAGCAGATGGCGCTGATCATAAGAACGGAACGAATTTTCGAATTTCCTTGGATTTTTCTCAACAAAAATCGAAAGTGAGAGTCGGTTTTTCGACGATCGATTCACCAATTTAGCGCGGTAATTAAAGTACGTAATGGATTTGGGTAACTTTCACTGTACGAAACTCCAACGAAATGCGTCCTATTCTTCATTGTTGTTGCACACACAACACTTTGAAAACAACCTTCCTGTTCATTGAAGACGTGCAGAACTTTAATAAAATTAGAATACATGACGTAAAAAGTAAAGAGTTTCTTTATGGGAACGAAATTATGTAAAGTGAATTGTTGCAAAGACGATTTTCCAAAACCCATATCCTGCTTTTCGACGAAATCGAAATAACCTCTAATTCAATTAATTGAAAACAAACACAATTTGATTATCGTTAAGGACACGTGAAAGACGTATTTGCTTACTTTTTATTACAATTTTTCATGTTTTATTCAAATCTTTTATTACTTATTATTTATTTAATGCTCAATTTATTTTAATTTGTCCGTAATGGTCAATCTGAGAACATCACAAATGTGACGCACATCAGAGTCGACTTTGAATAAAAAAAAAGTAAAATTTTTAAAAAAACGTAACATGATTTACATGTTTTTCTATTTCCATGGAAACCGAATGTTTATCTCGCAAGAAATCCAGTTTGCGATGAAATTTGTACTCTTGCTTGGACCGAAAATGGCATAAACAGGAGGAACACCTTGTAATGATTCCGGTTTTCGTATAAGTTGAAGCAAAAAATAAATAAAGAAAGCAAAAGTATTACACGTTCAAAGGAGACAGAAAAATCACAGAAACGCGAAAACATATCGATCCAATTATTGCATTGAACAACGTCCAATATTATTTATTCGTTTTAATTGCAGCTGCAAATTGCTGCAATTATTTGAATGGCAACAACAAATTACAATTTCGCAATTTATTGATTAAATAATTACATTATTTTGTTGAAAACAACACAAAAATTAGATTTTTCCTTTCCATTTAACACATTATTATTTAACACAATTCAACACATTATTATTTAGCATAAAAATTCATCTTAACAAATTCTAACTGTTTTTTTTACAATTATGTAAAGATTCTTTGATTAAATCATTATTTTTTAGGAAACCTTGATTTAACGATTGATTTCAAGGTATTTTAAGCGATTTCCATTGATATTTATAATTAGAAGAAATTAATAATAATGATGAGGACGTCGTGAAATTCTGTTCTAGTTTTAATTGCTGTTTATTCTAATTTCGTTTCATTTGCATCGAGAACGAAAATAGAGCAATTTTATATAATTGCAAACGCGGTAATAAAAATTCACGTAATGTCCATAAAATTCATGATTGTACGAGATTTTTTATTGTTAGCATAATTTTACATATTTTACATTTTCTCGGTTACCATAAACTACACAATTATCTATGAGAATTTTTATTAAAGACAAATGTTCACGTTTTACAGCAAGCCAAATTTCATACTTGTGATTATTAAGGTTTTCCTGTAATTTACTGTCAAAGTTGAAAACTATTTTTTAAGCCTCGGAAAATCGAAAGACATTCTATCAAATCATTCATTTTCTCGGCAACCATAAGCGACACAATTATAAATAAGCACTCCTATTGAAGCTAGATAGTCAAACTTTCAAACGTACTAATTCTCATTATTGTATCTAACGCAGTTTTTCAGTAATTTACAGCCAAAGTTGATTCTTTTTTCAGTAAACCAAATCATTGTTTTTCACGATTATACAAAATTTATTAGTATCATTTCTCGTAAGTTTCGCTTTTCGGTAAACTAAATCATTGTTTTTCTCGGTTTATTAGTATGTTTTCTCGTAAGTTTCGAGTTTCCTCCGATCAAGGTGGTTTTCTTATTCGCAATTAACGCAGCGCATGGCTTGCACCAATTAAGATGATTGCGTGTAAATATAGATGGACGGCCTTGACTGAAGTCGAAAATCAGATGAAACGAACGAATCGCAAATTTTTACTCGAAATTTGTTTTCGTTTGTGTTTCCGGTACGATAGAATATATTACAATTAATAAATTCGTAACGAGAAAATAATTTGCTGCACATCTACAACATAATACATCTATGTAGAATATGATTCCTATTTTAATTATTGTTTGTTAGTTTTATAGCATAATGTGGTTAGTTAAAGTGTCTAATAAGTCATAACCTCAATAACAAACGCACGTTTGGTCTTGAGATACTTTTACCATGGCAACAAAGGAATGCAACCTTCGAAGCTACGAATATGCATGAGCGGTTGACGTAATAATTTGTTGCGCATAAACTTAGGTTTAATAGTCATGTACAACGTAAGACAACTCTATATACAGCTCAGAAAGTTGCTTAACTATATAAAAAATAACCTTAATTTTTGCTTATTTTTAAACAGTAATCGAAATTTGTAAGAAAAAATGCATATAGCAATTGATATAATAATAAAATATAATTTGTTGCGCATAAATTTAGGATTAATCACCATGCGAAACGTAAAACAACCCTATATACAGCTTCAAAGTTTTCAGAAACTTAAGAATAATTAAGCGTAATTTTTAAGAAAAGTATAAATAATATTAGAAAAATTGGAGAGTTTTTATATATAAAATTTATAGAAAAATACAAACGAAAATAATGCAAATTAAATGTAAAGAAAAAAAGAAAACACAATTTTTACCATTGCCATTTCATTTTATGTAATAGTAAAGTTATATAAATAGTTATTTTGAATGATTAATGAAAAATAAATAACTAAATAATACTAGGTCATTTCCTATGGATAGTTAAGAATCATTTACTAACATGTTTGGTTTAAATTGATTCTAAACATATTCTGAGAACCCTAACTCGTATTATACAACAGTAAAGAGAAAAAAGTAACAAGTGTTGTAATAGTAATCAATATTGGTTTTGACTGTTTTTCGTTAAATCTATTAATAAAAAGATTACTTGTTTGTTATTAACACTGAATTATAAATATTATAGATTTATGCAATATAATTGCGTGTTTCAATAGTGAATTTGTGCATTTTAATTATGTAATGGTGTATTGTAAAAGCTGTAAACTTGGTTGCCTATAAATAGAGTCTTGAGTTTTGAATTTTAACGGCGAAATCCTTGAAGCTTGTAACAATTCACTATTATCCTCTCGTTTATACACTTAAATATAGAAACGATTACGGTAATTGCGTTCAACGTTTCATTACGCAATTCCGCTTTGGTACAAGCAAAATATTATATAATAAATCAAAGAAA
Organism: Nicrophorus orbicollis; assembly: GCA_018845635.1. Classification (NCBI taxonomy): domain Eukaryota; kingdom Metazoa; phylum Arthropoda; class Insecta; order Coleoptera; family Silphidae; genus Nicrophorus; species Nicrophorus orbicollis. Next base: position 105,265 of record JAFMTC010000318.1, read on the forward strand.
CACGCTACATAAATTTATGTTTATAAAGTTGTAAAAACATACAAAATTAACAATTTTTGATTTTGATGTTTTTTTTTATGTTGATAATATCTAGAGGATTTGTTAAACTCACCCCAGAAGGAGAACCATTTCTTTCGTTCGAAGTGCGGAATGATGGTCATTTCGGGATGGCTCTCGGATAGCGACTGACGATCAATTCACGGTCACGCAACAAATCCGGTATTGTTACAATGCGAATGTAAAAATAGAAACCGAAAAAATTGGTAACGAAACTTCAAAAGAAAATTAAAAACAAAAAGTAATATGCAAGCGGAACAAAAGCGCAACACCACCCACGCACTGGATTCCTCGTTCGAAATTAATAAATCAAATGGAAGTTGCACTGAATGGATGTGAAGATAGGAAAAAAGAATGAAAACCGGTGGAGAAGAGGTGCTTTTTGCTCGACGGTTCGTCGAAGATTGCGCGAATTTCGTGTACGTGGGTGGACAAAATTTGCAGCTACAAGTGTTATGCGGCCGATTGTTGAATTTCTGCACGGAGGAAAACGAAAACGAAAGAAAAATAAATAAATAAATAAGGCAACGAAAGAAGTGAGAAACCGAAACGGGTTGCGCAATTGCGCGTGTGTGCGACTTTTGTCGCCGTTGCACATTTCAGCTCCTTTGCCCAATCGTCGGTGACCGATTCGGTTTTCGAATTGCGCAACGCGCCTATGGAAATCGTCGATTGTTTGTCAATTTTTGCAGAAGATCGAAGAGTTTAGAAAAAATAATTTATGTTTCTGTTTGCGTTTCTATGGTTATTTCATTAGTTGTCATGAAACGTCAATCTGAAACTTGGAAATGGATGATTATTTATTAATTTTTGTAGAAAATCGAAGAGCGAAGAAAACAAAAAAAAACAACAACAATTTTTATTGTGTTTCTATGGTAAGTACATTATATGCCATGAAACGTCAGTATAAAACTTTGAAATTTATGATTATTTGTTAATTTATGTAGAAGATCGTAGAGTGAAGAAACGAAAAGACAAAAATTTTCTTTGCGTTTTTATGGTGATTTCATTAGATGTCATAATAGTTGGAAATTTATTATCAAGTATTAAGATAACGATTTTGATCATGTTTCTATGCCTGTTTTTTAGATGTCAATATATTAAACATCATAACAGTTGACGATAACTTGTCATATTTTGCAGATGATCCAAGAAGGTAGTAATAAAGAAACTAAAAAAAATATTTGAATTGAGATGAATAATAATATAATATCATTTATTGGCCAGTCATATTAACAAAATATAATTCTAAATATAACCTAACATAATAGTAATTTAAAAAATGGCTGGCCAAAGGGCCATTAGTCTTTCTGGGATACTTATATGAGATACTTATATTTCGAAGGTGTTGATGGATTTCGAATAACAAAATTTGAGAAAGGATAAATTTGAGTCTTTTGAGATTAATTTAAGGGAAAGGGAGAGGTATCTATCAAGGACTGGAACAATTTTGGTTATGGGATAGAGGAAGTCATTCGGAGGGTTGTTTGGATGGCATATCCTGGTGAGGATACGAAAGGAGGAACGTTCGGATACGAGCAGATTTTTCAGAACAGGGTTCCGGCATTGGGAGAGAAGGGGGAAACCATATTCGAGGATTAGATGCCAGATTGATTTATAGATGGATGTTTTACATTTGATGGATATTGCAGAACTACGGAATGTTAGGGATCAGAAGTTACGAAATCTTGTCTTTATTTTGGATTTGAGTACTTTTGAATAGGAGTTAAGGTTGAGTTTTGGATTCTGCAGACATTTTAATGAATGACATTATATTAAATATCATTTTACCATATGAAAGTTGACAATAACCTGTTAATTTTTGCAGAAGATCCAAGAAGGTAGTAACAAACAAACAACAAAATATTTGAATTGAGACGAAATAATAGCGATTCTACAGCAATTTTAATGAATGCCATTATATTAAACGACATTTTATTATATGAAAGTTGACAATAACCTGTCATCTTTTGTAGATGATCCAAGAAGGTAGTAACAAGCAAACAAAAACACATTCGAATTGAGACGAAATAATTGCGTTTCTATTGTAATTTTATTGGACGCCATAAAACGTCATCCCGAAACGTCCGAATACAAATCGTCTGTTTATGCGTGCGTCTTCAATTATCATTTACATCGAAAACTAATTGCGAGAGATCGTTATTATGAAAATTTAACGCTGAGTAAGGATGGATGGACGCTCGTGTCACGTACCTCCTTGCATCGGATTCCTCAGACATTGACACATTTTCATTCACGTTTTAGGTCGTGTCATTGTCAAATACCGATTTACAATGTAGACAAATAATAATATGGAGTTGTTCCTCAAGAATCCGCACTTGGTCTGATTAATAAAAAAAACTTTGACCATTTTAACGCGTTTATCATTAAAATTTTTGAAAATATTTTATAATTAAAATCATTGAAATAAATAAAAAAATATTATGATCAAATTGAATTTAACAAGGTTCCATACTAGGTCTTATTTATTTAATTATTTATAATGTACAAATCTATATTTTTTTTTAAACTGAATACAAATTTGATTTTTTTGTAATTATTACAATTTATTTAGATTCTTCAAGGATTCATACTAGGTCTTTCCTATAAAAATTTGTTGATATATTTTTAAAATTAACAAATCTATTTGTAGTTTAAATTAAAACTTTTGTGTTTACATCAAATTACTTCAAATATTTTCATCATTACGTTTTTATATTTACAAATATGTATCTATTTTAAAATGAAAAAGAACGAAATAAACCAAAATCACTGGACATAAATTTTATTAAATAAATCTCATTTATATTTTTTTAATTATTTCATTTTAAATTCATAAATCCGTATGTAATTTACCAGGAAAACATAGTATTATTATTTAATTGAATTTATGTAAATGTTTGCTGAAAAATCTGTTACCTGAGGTCAAATTATCAATTCAAACTTTTATTTTAATATCTTTTCATTAAGAACATGAAAGGGATCTTTTGTATTTTGCGAATAGTTTTAATTAACTTTTAATTGCGGATGAAGCTGCGGAAAGTACGCTTCAACAATGTACAGAAAAAGCACGTTAATTTTGAAAATTATTTCGATTAAATTTTCAATGGAAACTAACTTTTTCTCGTTTCTTTAACAACTTGTCCATGAACATTATTAAACAACATTGTCTCTTGAACGTCCTTCTCCAAATAGATTTAATTGCCCCGATCGAACAGATAGCATAAAGGAACATACGTGAAATGAATGAATCATACATAATCATCAACAATTTCTTTCCATAATTTGCATTGTTAAATGAAACAGCTTTTTTATAACATTGTTTTAATTCTTAAAGCATTTTTCATACATAAATTATTAATTTTTTATTAAAAGAAATCAATGAAAGAGGTTGAATCTAATGTTTTCAGGTGTTCCACGAGGTAATGTACTGAGCTCAATTTTATACCATTTTTTAAATATCATTCAATTTCATAAAACCTTTGCGTGACTTCATTTATTGGTCGATAATAAAGCAACTAAAAATAATCGTAAACAGTAAAATCAAGTTCATTATTAATAATTTAAATTGTTAAAAAACCTGTTTGATATTTTTTTATGCGAACCTACATAATTGAAGTACATGTTGTGTAATATTGCCTTATTTTCCTCTTTTCTGAGCTAACATTATAAAATTTTATTTTTTACCAATTTTTATTATCTTTTGATTGCATTTTCCAACATTTTTTTAATGTTTTCTCTCGCGAATTTTAACAATCATTAATTCCATTTTTTCTTTGCTTCAAATTGATTACATTTTCCAAGCGTATTTTTACGATGATTTCACTCAATTTCCTCTATACACTTATCGCGTTTATACTTATTATAGCCTATTGTTTCGTCAAAACGTTCCGTGTCCGAGCGATTTTCGATTCGGTGGAAAATGGGCGAAAATTCGCCACGCCAATTCATTATACGATTCGTACAATTTCACACAAGTTAACTCACAAATAAACAACAATCAGTCGGTTGAAATCTTTAGAAAACACGAAACTCGCATCGATTCCTTTAAAAATAGATTAATTAATTCAATCAATTTTTATTTTTATTTACAAAGAATTATATAATTAAGACACAAATATAAGTAAAATAATTGTATAAACGATTATAAACAACTTATATTAAATTGAAAAAAATAAAATAATATTTCAATAAAATGTCACTGTATGCAACCAAATTCACAAAAGCTTTTTAATAAATTTACACATTTCTTATACAAAATTTAAGAACATTGATACCAACAATATTAAGTTAATTAATGTTGTAGATTAATTAACATGTATTATTAAATATTTCAATTATCTTTAAGATTTAATCTATTATTTTAAATTTACATATGACAGATGACATTTAAATAAGTTGTAAAATCTCCCGATGAAGTAAGGGTTGCAACCTAGTAAAATTAAAAAAATATATAGAAATAATATACTTTTTATGTTTAAGAGGAGAGATGCAAAAATAAACAAAATTTTGCACTGCGAACAAAAAAAACACTTTAGGATCAGGGCTGCAAACAAATGAAACGAAAATAAAAACCTGTGTAAATTTCGTAATAAAATTTATTTCTTTTTGAAAGAATCGTCTCTCTGTTAAATATAATTTGCTTTTAGTATCAACTTTTTTTTGTTCTTCAATTTCGTCTTTGACTTTATCCATAAATCCATATAAACTTACGTCCTAGAAAATGTTTTAAACAAATAATAAATAAATAAATACATAAATAATGCGCAAAGAAACGTTTTCCTGCTCGAACGCACGTATCACCACAACTTTTCCACACTTAATCAATCGATTTCCATTCACGCAGTAAATCATAATCGAATCATTCATTGCTAAGTTTAAACGCACACACAATTATCATGTTAATCGATCTTAAAGGAAAAATTTAACAAACTCAAAAGAAAAAAAGTGTACGTCGATTCTCGTAGAAAATATAAAAATATATATTTTTTTTCAAAATTTAGCACATCCTGAAATTTCAACAGTCGCAAAAGTTCTGTTTTTCTTCCATAATTAATTATTGAAATGGAATTAATTTTTGTTTTTTAAACAATCAAAATATTATTTTCTCAGTACAAATTTAACACATAGATGGGGCTGGTTGTCATAAAGTTGATTTCTTATTTTGAATAAGCTGCATGTAAGTTGTGTTTTGACCTAGGAACATTTTGTTCCCTCATTATTCATAAACACAGTCTAAAATATACCCTAAATACGAATATGTTTTTTGAAATTTAAAATTTCTATATTTGTGACAATCAACCCCTGTTTCTCTTCTATTAAAGAAAACTCCAATAGAAACAATAATATATTTGTTTGTGATTGTATTGAAGTTATTCTATTTGAAACGATTTAAATTTTGGTTAACTTAACATGAAAAACCAAAATTATTGGAATTAATATTAATTCCGTTATGATTCATTGAATGATTAATTAATTAAGTTAATATAAATATTTCATGTTAAATAGTCCCTAAACAGTGAAAGACAAATGTATTACCAACTTGATCGAAAAAAGGTGATTTTTGTGATTTTTGTTTCTTCAAATTGGTAACATTTATTGTTTATTTGTGTTTTAACTGCAATTTTCTTTTTTATATATATAGAGAAAAAAGACATTAATTTAAGTAAAATGTATCAAAATATTATCGTTTTTTTGATTAATTATATTTTGATTTCGTTACAAATTGTTTTTTTAAAAAGACATATTGCAGTTAAATAAAATTGTTTTTTTTCACTGTGTACCTATTAAATATTAGTGCTAGATCGTGAAACAAGTTAAAAGTACGCTCGTCTTAATTATGTTATTGGCTTCGGGTGTCAACAGAGGGCGACGCTTATGATGATCGTCGCTACGATCGTTGCTAAGGGATGGCAGTAATTTGGGGCGGCGGAGGATCGCACCAGAGGTCTTCCCTTCTGCGAGGTGAACCACTGGTGCAGGTCGCTCAACTCGCCGAAACCGTGCTGGTTCTTCGTCTGGACAAGACACTCGTACACGGAATCCGCCTGCAGGTTCACCAGGTGGTAACTCTGCCTTCTCTCTCCGGTGACGGCGTTGAAGATCTGATGGGGTCGCACCAGGAGGTCGTGCCATTGACCTGGATGATGGTATGAGGCGTTGATCTAAAAGTTATGAATTGTTAGTTTAGTTTTAGGATGAAGTTTGGATGTGATCTCTGACCTGCATCATTCTGTAGAGGATGCGGACTTCCAGGATAGGGAAAACGCTCTGGACGGTCCAGGTGAGGTCGTAATCGTGTGGGTTAGAGTATTGGGCGCTCGTGATGCTCGGTGGACCGGGTTTTCCTGATAGTTCGATGTACTTCTTCTCCTTTCCGATGGAGTTCACCACCGAGCAGCTGTAGTTGCCGAAGTCTGAGAGCTGCAAGTTTCGGATCATCAGCGAATGCGTCAGACCTTGATGGCTCATCAGTCTTCTGTCGGTTGGTTGAAGCAGGAACGAGTTCTGATACCAAAGTACCTAAAACAAAGATAAATTACAATTTATATACACAGTAAGATAGCGAAGATAGTCAAAAGCATTTAACAACTTGGCAAGAATCAACCAATCAATTTATAATATTTTGTAAATAGAAACGTTAAGAAGATCATCATGTTAAAATTGCTTGTCAAGTACTTGACAAAGAAAGAAAAATAAGTACTTTTCAAACCAATGTGTGCTTCAAATGTTTTGAATAATAGTTGAATCATCAAAATCATCATAAAAAAATATGTATTGGTGCATTACTTGGAATGTATAAAGTATTATTTAAATGCTTGTTAAAACCTCCATGATGATTTATCAAAATCAACAAACTTCGTATAATTATAATGCAAATTGAAAAAGTTGCTTGTCAAGTACTTGTAAAAAAATAAGTGGTGCGATTCAATTTGCTTCTAAATATTATTTCTTGAATAACAGTAAAATTGTCAAAAGGGAATTTCATTGATTCGTTACTTGACAAGTATCAAGTATTGCTATGAAAATTTGTAGTAATGTGTTTTTTTTTGGTGGAGTCAATGAATCATAGATTAACTAATTGGTATCATATGTAATGTCAATTATCCACAATTACTTGACAAGTACTTGTGAAAAAAAAGATTGGATTACACGAATAACATCATTGCATTATTGCATAATGTATGTTGTCAAATTAATTTAAAGAATGAATTACACGGCAAGTATTGTGTAAATCACTTTGTAACAATGGGAAAATGCAGAAATATTGTGAAAAGTAATGTGAAAATCGATATATGAAAATATGAAAATTCGCAACAAAGGTGAAAATTTACTTTGAGATTGAAGGGTAAAGATTCGGCAGATGCTCGCGTATAAACGAAACAATGAGTTTTTTTCTTTCACTTTTCTTTCTTCTTCGTGCAATCTACAACCGACTGTCTCTTTCGCAGCGTCGCACGTTCTTTTCATCTCCGAAGATGAAAAGGAGGAAACGATTTCCATTTGCGGCATTGTCGAAGGGAATTAGTCTTATATATCGGTAGGGATCCGCTCTCTATCTGGGAAATGTTAATTGAACAACTTTGTAATTACACGCTCTCTCCTAATGAGGAAATGGAAAATTGGTGCGGTGGGACGGATGCCGGTGAGGTGGGATAAGGATGGAGATGGGATGGGACTCGTCTCCGATATTTCTGCGTTCGCTGAGAGGAGAAACTTCGGCGCAAAGTTTGATTGCCCCGAAGTCTTTGCAATGGGGATGATGTCTGGGATCAAAAGGAGGCCTCACCTCTGCTGGAGGGTCTGCGTGCACCACGCAATCCAGCTTCGCCTCTAATCCTTCACCGGAGTTCACCCAAGAACGCAGCACGTTAACTTCCGGAGGATCTGCAAAGAAACAATAAAAAACCCTTAGTTATAATGTTTTCAACAGTTGGTATAAACTTTGATTTGACTGTTGTTGCAGCTTCAGCTGCAACTTCAGCTTCAACTAGTTTCTTTTTTAACAGTTGGTACCTATGTTTACATCCATGTCGGTGAGAGATGCATGGGTGAATAGAGAGAATGGGAGATATAGAGAACAGACTAATAGTGGGATTAACTGACATTATTAGCATTAGCCGCATAAATCTGCTCTTCCTCGGTGATGCCGCCTGTCTGCGGCGAGCGGATTAAAACCGTTTAACCCCCGGCTAATATCCGGTGTATTCATTGTAACCAAACTCGACTCACGAAATCGCATGCGATTTAATTTAAATCCTCTCTCTCACGTAGACTTTATCCCTCTCTCACTAATACACACTTTAATAAGTCAACTTTATCTGCTTCTTCTATCTGATACTTTTACAAAAGAAACTTTTTAACAACATTCTATAGTTAACACTTTTAATAAGTGAACATTTCATCAACTTTTTAGTAACTTTGTGATGTCAAAATTTTAGTAAGTGAACTTTTTAACAACTTAATTAATAAGTAAACTTTTTACAAACAGCGTATAACCAACCTTACTATAAATCAGCTAATCGCCAACTTTATAGAGTCAAAGTTTTATATCTATGAACATTTTACTACCTTTATATAGCTAACTTTATCAAAGATCAATTTTTTATCAATTTTCTATAATCTTTTTTTTAATAAGTCAACTTTTTATAATCAACTTTTTTTTTATAGACAATGTCATCTTGAATAACTGAGTTTTATGTATACTTACAAAGAACGTGTAGATTTATGGTTCCTGTTACAGGTTGTCCGATTCCATTAGAAGCTGTGCACTCGTAGATTCCTCCGTGTTGCCTCTGCACGTCCGAAAGTGAGAGCAGGTATCCTGTCTGCACTTGCATCCCAGAAGGCAACAATCCATCCTGCAAAACAAGAAAAACCACTAAATTTAAGAATAAATTTCAAATACTTGTACACACGTCAAAGAACAAGTGTTATCATTTTGTAGTCCAATAACCTTATGTGATAGTTAGAAAAAATATTTTGTATGGAATTGATTTATAAATCTTTTAAATTTTGTGCAAAAAACTTTCTATAGTCAAATTTATTAATTAGTCAACTTTTTTCGAAATTTGTATAATTATTTTTTTCAATAAGTGGACATTTTATCAATTATGTGCAGTCAAGTATTTTAAGAAGTCAATTTTTGAATAATCAACTTTTCTTTATACAATTTTGTAAACATAGTAAGATAGACAACTTTTTATGAACTTTCTATAGTATTTTTTTGAAGAAATGATCATTTTCCAACTTTGTATAGTCATAATTATTAATAAGTTAACTTTTTACGAACTTCAATAAGTCAACATTTTATCAATTATGTATAGTCAAGTATTGTAAGAAGTCAACTTTTTACCAACTTGCTATAGACATTTTTGTAATAAGTCAACTTTTTAATAACATTCTATAGTGAACTTACTTAATAAATCAACATTTTATCAACTATGCATCTGTAAATAGTATAAGAAATCAACTTTCAACCAGCTTTATTTTAGTAAACTGTTTAATTAGTCAACATTTTCCATACTTAGTACAGACAATTATTTCTACTTTATAAAAATTTCAAATTATGTGAAAAAAAAAACTATTTGAAAAACTTCTAGTGCGAGTGAAGAAAATTTGATTAGCAGTGAGACCTTTTTACGTCCACTAATTAAAATATATGAATCATAAGAGAAAAGATCAATACGAACGTACGCTCCTTTTTCCCTCTCCGTTTTTCACATATGGTAAATAGGAAAGGATTGAAGGCACGTAATTAGTGCCGGGATGGATGTAATCCGTATTTTTTCCCTGCACAAAGGGCGGGATTAAAAACGCACAGTACAGAGAGAAAGGGAGAAGGAAAGGGAAGTAAATTAAACGCGATTCACGAACAGAAAGTTTTGCACTTATTAGCATACATATTTTCCACGTTTCGTGATACGAACTGAATGAAAAATCATATTTGAAAAAGAAAAGGGCAAAGATTAAGGTGATGTTTTAACATAATCCGTTCAAATTTCGAATTGTACATAAATCGATCATTGACTTAAGTTTCATTAACTCCTAAAAGTAACATCAATAAGGACTTTATGGTGTTCGTTAACCGAATACCTGTGTGTTAAAGTATTCATTGTCAGATTTTCAGTTCGAATTTTTCATTTAGAGAATACATTATTGTTATACGTAAATACAAATTGTTAGTTGTCTGATTTGCTGTTCGAATTGTTCGTAAACCGATTACTTATTGTAAATTTATATATCAGTAAATTATAGATCAAATGGAATGAATAATATACAAAGAACTAAAGAAAAAGTATCCTTGTTTAAAAGCGAAATAATGAAAGGCTTAATAGAACTATGGAAAAAATGAATTAACTACAAATTACTTAAAAAAAGAGCACAAAATTACCGTAGTTCAAAAGTTAATACAAACGATTTACAAAATAAAAATAACAAGCAATAAAATTGAAAACGTTCATTTATAAAGCAATGATTGCGTAATGGAAATATATTATTCATAACATTTCACGAAAAACATATAAATGAGGCAAAATTTTCAATAGATTTTGAGTAATGAGAATATAACCATAATCGATGAAAAGCAAAATTGAAATGTTTCGAAAACCGGAATGTAATCGTATTTGAGCCTTTGAATTTTACCCTACCCTTTTTTAGTTTGGTTGTTGGCTGGAAATGAGCGTTAATTAATTATTTAAATTATAATAAATTGGGGGAGATTAAATTTGCACACGGCCCGTAAAGACCAGAATTCTCTCTATCTGTCTCTCTGTGTGTGTGTGTGTGTGTGTATGCGTGTGTG
>JAFMTC010000323.1:7238-24871 GCA_018845635.1 Nicrophorus orbicollis
AGCATCGGACACTCAGCATTATCATCCGCTTCACCTAACATTTACATGGAAATTCATCGGAATGAGTGAGTGATCCAAAACATTCGCATGATTTACACCCCGAACGTCATATTTATACCCGGCTGTAAATAATCCATAGCAACGAAAATGTATTAGTCCATTTCCGTTTAGGACTCGCACGTATAAAATATATACATTTCCAATTTTATTTATCCACCTCGCAAATATTTTTTTCGCGTCCACTTCATCACTTTCTATCATCTAAATGCGACAGATTTTAAATAAAATATTACCTCCGCAATAATTCCTTCTGCACGGACACCAAATGATAGAATAATAACACGACGAATGTTCCATTAATAACGCACGAAAATCAATACAAATAATCATCGGTTCCCTCAGTTTTTTTTTCGTATCATTATTTACTCGTCGTTATTTGCTTGTGGTATCCGAATCATTTCAGGCAGAAAGATAACTGCATACGAATTTAATTAAAAATTGAACTGATAATACTCGCTGTGAAATCAATTTAGGGAGTATTTCTATTAGTTTCGAAGGTATTTGTTGATTAAATATATTTATTTGTTTCGTGCAAAGAAAGGAACACTCGAAATTTCAATTATTTTGGGACAATGTTATTATTAAATATACTCATTCAATTCAATCATAATACGTTTTATATTAATTGGAAGGAAATATTAATTAATTAAAATGTTTATTTTCATTAATAAAGTAATATGAATGAAATAAAAGCAAACTGAAATATTTTATTATACAATTTGCTATAATATTTTAAACTGATAAAAGTTAATTTATTAAAATGTACATAATAAAATTAAAAATATTAAATATTTATTATACAATTTTGATTATTATTTAATAAATTTTATTGTTACAAATATACAGCTTATTGTTCTTGTGTAATAATAATAACTGTTTATAAGTTTAATACATGGTATACAAGTATTAATGCATTAAACAAACAAAAAATGCATTAAAAAGAATGTATTTTTAATCAATGTTATAGAAAAATGTATGTACTTGACACGCATGTATCAAGGATATTTTACTCATATTTTTATAAACTTATATGTTAATATTTTGCAGTGTACATGTTACATTTTCATGTTAAAAAACAATGAGTTTTCGTGACTTTGAACGTATTAATTGATAATTGCAATAATATTAATTGCAACAATCATATAATTATTTCAAATATTTATATAAAAATATAAAACATGCATCATTATAATTATTGTACTTTATTTTACGTCCACGAAATTTATAAAATAGTTAAATCAGTTTGCATGCAATGTGATATAATATTATAGTTGCATCAACAAACTTTGTAACAAATTTTAATGATATATAAAATATACCTTGAAAATATGTTTTTATTAAAAAAAATAAATCGGTTTTTCAAAGAATATCAGTTTCCAAACATGAAAACTGATAATCTATCATTAGATAGATTCTATTGGGGGCAATGCTTTCAGTTTTCGAAGCAAACTACTTTCGAATATACATTAATTAGAATGATTTATTTTCTTAAATCGATCTTTATTGGTAAATCCAATAATAATAATATTATTGTAACAAGAAATTACAAAAATTACACTTGTATATTATACAAAAATAAAATTAAGCTATTGAAAATATACATTCTTCATGATATAAAAATAGCTATAACATTTATAAATATTTTCAGTAATTGCAAAGTTTTTCATTTATTTCCTAATATGTGTTTAATACTATATTTTTAATTGAAATAACTTATCTCACATTAAATAGGATAATGCATACCAACTAATTTAAAAATTAACCTTTTAATGCAATTAGCAATTGCACAAGTTTTGACAGAACAAGTATACAATAAATTTTATTCTTCTAGAAATGGATGTAAGACAAATTTAAAATGTATTTTATTTATACAATATAAAAAGCGAAATTGCAGACGAACTGCTGCGGATGTGACGTGAAACAACGAACAGAATCCGTTTCCGGTCTGCAGGAAGAAGGTTAAAGCGGAGCCGCAAAGTCATTACGTCTGCATGCAAATGAGCAAACTTTAATTATTTCATTTAATGCATATGCAAATATTTGTTGCCGAGAGATCGAGTTCCTTTCCATTAATCGAATAATCACCGACACTTTCGTAAACATTTTGTTTTTAATTCACAAACCCACGTATTATCAATGCAAAACTACAGCCTGATATTCGAATAACAGCTTTTTTTCATTAAACGATCAATAATCGAATGTGTATAATTCACTGAACCAAAATGGACTTTACACTAGTAAAGTATATAATATTTTGTTGTGTGCGCGCTTTATTTGTTTTGCAGATGTGTACATTTTCGCGTGATGCCACTGGGGTTTGAATAATTCGATTCGCTTTGTAACCGACGTAGTTTACCGTTTCCAAGAGCCTGGGACAACAATGATACGACGAGAAGTGCATCAGGTGTTCGCAGTTTATTACGTTAGGAAATCTGCGTTGCGTGCGAAAGCTCGCTTTTCTCTCGGGAAGTTCGCTTTTTCGCTTGGGAGAAAATAGTGGGCAAAAAAAAGGTATGAATGTAGGAACAGAGTTCGAAAAAACTGCGACGCTGAGCAGCATAAAGCATTTCCTCGTGCAGCGGGACAACAAAAATGATAATGCGAGCAAGCGAAGGAGTTATGTAACGGCGGGGGCATATAATTGAATGATCAATCAGGAACGGTGAGCAATCATCAATTTCGATATTCCCCGCTGCTTAATTGCAGACCATTAATTATCGTATCGATTCTTTTTCTACTGTTGATTTGTTTTATTGTTTCTCTTTTCGTTTCGACAAAAAGATTTTACTCATTTTATTGACGTCAGTTTACTGTTGCTGTACTATTACCATTCAATTAATCAAATCCATTACGATAACACAATATCTATTCAACTGCATTAAATATGAATGGAATCATACATTTATTTGCAGGACTTTAATTTGAAATTCTTTCAAATCTTTTTTATAAAGTTGTATTATAAAAAGTTCTATAGTATTATAAAATTATTCTGCTTTTGAGGGTGGTCAAAAGCCATTTATATTAAACATGTTCTTTATGAGACTTACTCTAATTTTGTATTATATTTTACTTCAATTTTATATGTAATTTTGTTAGTAATATTTTGCAAAAAAAAAGTTGTGTATTTAATAAATATGTAGGAAGTGTTGCTAACTTACTGTTTTATTCAATAATAATATAATATAATTTATTGTCCTCTCATAAAAACAAAATAAAATTCTAAATATAAACTAAATATCAATAAAATTATATTAAAAAGGCTGACCAAAAGGCTATCGACCATTAGTCTTTCCGCCTATTAATATTATATACAATGTAGAAATGAACAAGAAGAAGAAAAACATCATTATACAAAAAAGGCAGGCTCTGGGAAAGGAAAGGGACATAATTATAGGGCTTTGCGGAATAAGGCTAGTCTGGGATACTTATATTTAGGAGGGGTTGATGGATTCGAGGGATACAACATTTGGAGAGAGAGGATACATTACAGTCTTTTGCGATGAATTTAAGAGGAAGGGAGAGGTATCTATCGAGGACTGGGACAATTTTGGTTTAGGAATAGAGGAGGTCATTCGATGGGTTATGAAGCGGGTTGTTGATATGGCGTATCCTAGTGACGATATGAAGAGAGGAACGTTCGGATACGCAGAGATTTTTCAGAACTGAGTTCCAGCATTGGAGGAGAAAGGGGAAACCATATTCGAACATTGGACGGCAGATGGATTTATAGATGGATGTTTTACATTTGATTGATATTGCAGAACTACGGAATGTTAGTGATCGGAAGTGATCTTATATTAATTTTGGTTTTGAGATTTTTTGAATAGGAGTTAAGGTTGAGTTTTGGATCTAACAGGATTCCTAGGTACTTTACGGAGGGCGACGGGTACATGGGAAGTTTACCAATGCTAATATGGGGAGAGGATGATGTAATTCGGCGGTAGGGAACTAAAAGTTTTGTTTTGGAAGGATTCATTTTTAGACACCATTTGTTGTATCAGGATAAGAATCTAGAGAGGAGGTTATGAAGGTTTTGGATAGAAGCTTTAAGAGAGGAAACATGGATAATTAAGGTAGTATCGTTGGTGAACTGCACAATATAAAGGGTATTGAAGTCGGGGCTGTTTCATTCAATTATTAAACATTACTTTTTATTTAATAAATAGTATTGAAACAGAAATCTATTATATTGACCTTAACCTTAACCTTATTGACTTAACGCTTGAATAATTCCATTTTGTGAGAAACATATTTTTATAATAAATATTTTTTTTCGTTTCTTTTCACAGATGTTATGTAAAGATGCTTCAATGAAATCGTAAAACTAAGTATAATTATAATTGTATTTTATCTGCTGGAACATAATCAACTTGCTAGATTACGTAAAGCGTACACCTAAATTACCTCATGGTTGATGGGCAGTTGCATGGAAACAGATCCTAAGAAAATTTCGATCTTTATAACGAGCATTCGAGTATAATTAATTGAGCTGTTGTACGGCATTCGCACGATGTAACTCGATGCTTATTGTAATGTGTGATGCGGTGCGGCGTGTGAGTAATTGTGAGTGTAAACAAAGCAAATGGCTTCAGACTAGAGCACATGAAAAGTAAAAGTGATACGCGTTCAAGTGTCGGTTTTATTATTAAACGAATCCAGCGGCGTGCGAATGGCGAAAGTGACGAGACGTTACACAATCGAATCAGCAGATGCATCCAGATTCGCTCCCATCGCAATCCATCCAGCGCGAAGAGAAAGAGAAGCTCCTCTAATCGAATCATCATCATCGTCATTGCCTGGTGCAAATTCGAATTGTGATTCAATTAAACTTATTCTCTTTCCATTAGAAAGTCATGGAACGGTAATGATCCAAACGCAAATATAAATCGCTCATTAACTCGAGCCGCCATCGCCAATTAAAATCTTAATTTCGTAATTAATCTAATCCGTTTCTTCTCGTCGACTCCTCATCATCGCAGCAGCTCGCCTTAAACGGCCGATGGTGATAAATAATCATTAGAAGATTATCCTAGCGCTGATTTACGACCAGCGCTCTGTTAACAACAAATCCAAATGCAATTAATAATATCCCTGCGATCTTTGTTCCACGCAAAGAACGCGCAATGCTTCGGCGTAATCCTGATTAGTTAACTTGCGTAACGCTCTTCATTTAACAGTTTCCATCGTTTATTTTATTTACTTATTTTCCACTCATCTGGCTATTGCTTTGAGACATTAAACGGGCAGGAAATGCGATTCAAACAATCCCGGATTGTGTATGGCATACGAAATGTTCCAGCTTTTAATTGGATACGGGCAGTCGCAATTCCAAATTCGTCGGCTTCTGTCTGAGGATGAATCCTTGAGAATGTCGTAGACAAGAGGGTGAACAGGACTGGAGAGGAAAAAAACGCAGTGAATGCGAAAAGAGCCGACATTTTATTTATGGTCGTCTCTTTTTTATCCGCTTAAAATTAAGCATTTGTCGGGACTGCATTGAAATTGCGACGGGTAAAAAATCGCCGGTCTTTTACACTCTATTTTTAACTAGGAAAAAATCTACTGGAATCTGCACATAATCAGCTTTGTCTATATATATCATTTTTTTAATTTACGAAACATGAGAACAAACAAATCCTAATGATTAATTTATATTTCTAGTACGAATAATCAAGAAAACATTATTTTTCTTAATAGAAAAATATGTATAATTATTAACATAGAATTAAATCTATGTGATATTTTGTGTTTATTTCTATTTATTTTAGTAAATATTTCGACTCAAAACTAAAAGTTTCCTATTTCAAGTGAATGAAAGTTTAAGCAAGTTTTTAATTGAAAAATAATGAGAAACTTTTATTTTTAAATGTTTTATATTAAAGAAATTATAGTGACTACTAGATTTTGGATGATATTAATTAATGAAGGTCCTAAATATGCGTGCTTAATGAAGCGTTAAGATTAAAAACAGGAATCAAGGTTGTTTATCTCAAATCAAAACATGTTTTGTAATAAGAGTTAATGGTGTTTAAAAGAGTCAAATTAAATAAACTAAGATTAAGTAAGACGAGAAACTTTCATTTAAGTTAGATGTAAAAGCATCTGCACCAAATTAATGGTTCGGCTTAACATAGATTAGTATTTAAGATATACTATTTTTAATTCATGACATCTATATCTTAAAAAATCATTACCTTAACTTGAGTACAAAACCACAACTCTGACAGCTGCTCGATGTAGCGAAACCGCTAACTTAATGGCACTTTTATCAACTTTTCTTTATCAAAGGAAAAGAGGTTACATAACCATTTTAGAGCTCAGAGTTATAACTGTTAAGTTAAGAAAAAAAACGATTTTCGTGCAACGTTTAGTTTTAATGTTTCTTAATATAAATACAACATAAAATAATAATCTATGTAAAGTATCTTCATTAACCATAACAAAATATTATAATTAATTAATAATTATTAAAACTTTTCATATTTTAATTGCAGTATGTAAAAAACAACTACTATCTAGAAATGTTTAAATTTTGTTTTAATAAATATTAAAATAAATATTTAAACTACTATATCCAATTACAATAAGTAATCAACAACTTGAGAACTGGTTTCAAATAAAATGTATTGTTTTTCAAACTTTTATTTTATTATTCCTAGAATGTGGGAAAATCACTATCGAGATGGCAGATGTTGGACGTTCCTTCCAATTTAGTCATCTCGTTTTGCTGAAGAATAATTCATCAACGAGGAAATACAGTCTGCACCTAATCTCACGAATTGATGACATAACGAGACTTCTAATGATAACTTACACATGCATCAATATAATCGAAAACGGCTGACTTGTGTTACGGTTCACAGAAAGTCATAAATATTACATTTCAAGTTGTAACTAATTTTATTCCATAATTATTATTAATCTTTTATTATCTTATATTAGTTGTAACTCTTTGAAGAACAAAATTTAATTGAAAATTCAGACTTTGTTCCATATAAATTAAATTTATCGTCTAAAGTCTATCAGTAGAAATTAATTGAAAATACTTGTAGAAAATTTAATGCCTATCATTTTCTGTATAGTTATATAATTTTCCTATTTAGATTACAGTGTATACAAAAATTGTTTTAAAAAATGATTATTTTATTTATTAATATTATTTGCCATTAAAATTTGTTTCTAACCAAAAATCTAATAAGATTTATTAAACATATTTATTGGCCCAAGGAGCTATCGACCAAGGTCTTTCTGTCCTCAGAAACGATTTTATTTTCATATACAGACTATAGTAAAAATAATTACAAATACTAATAGAAAAATGCAATATATTAAGTAAATCTATTTTACATGATTGCATATGAAATTCGATGTTTTATAGCCTAAACAAGTTAAGCAGCATTTAAAGATGATATTGCTTGAATATCTGAGATTCTGATATAACAATTAAATGAATTATATGAAATTTGTGCATAAAAGATGTATTTCCCGATAATTTTAAAAATATTGGAGAAAATTGAAATAAACATTATTTGGAATTAGAAATGTATGAGAATCTTATGATTGATGAAAAATTCGTAATGAAAACATTAATTTATATGGTGAAAATTCGATAAAATTAAATTTTAATATGGAAGTTTCACTTTGTGTTATTTATTTTCCGAGTTGGCTAATGCCTAAGAAGCATGCAGTCTTTGCTTCCTATATTATTATGTTATTCAAATCATAATGAGGTTGGGGCTTTAGATCGAACCGCATTCACTTTTTTCCCACATCACGGCGAAGCGCAGCAGCATTGTGTTTTGTGGAAAGGCTTCGTCCTCTTTAAAAATTCATTAATTTGAAGAGTGTTTAAAGCGGAAAACCCGTCGACGGGATGGGATGGATCGCGGAAGTAGCGAAGCCTGAAATTACCGATTTGAATATAATTTTCCGGCCAACTGGACGTCAGAACAACAACAATAATATTATTATGCCAATCATCGTTCGGCGAGAGTCTGGATCCGATGAGAGAATTTAATGGATGCTCTCGTTCAATGTCTGTTTTGCTAATGAATGTCGATGGCCTCCGGAAGATGTTTCGAGAGCAATTAATGGTTCCAGAAGGTAAAGACGCGATGGATGTGAAGAGAGAAAGGCTGCTGGATAGATGGATGGATGGAGGGAAGAGGTAGGTGTTCAACTGGGATTTCAGTTGGGAAATTAATCATAGCCAGGACCCGTAATCTGATATAGCGTCTCCGAGACTCGCATCACGGAATTAAAACGGTTATCTCTTTATCGTGTGTTCGCGTTTTGAACTGCCGTTGTTTGTTGTTCTTGAGCCGTTGTTATTGTTGTTGCTGTTGCTTGTGCTGAAGCCTAAGCGGCGAATTTTCAAAATCGAGTGCAAAGTGCACGCCGCTAATTAAGATTAATTGCACCTTGATGCACAGGTAACGATCGAGCTTCTTCCTCCTTCGACTTCCATTCCCGTGTTCCTCGTCGCCTCTCCTCGCACGCCCCGCGGTTACATCTGGAACTTCCTCTTAACTGTCTTCGCAAATTAGAAAACACATCTCAGTTAACGAATCGAGTAATTAAAGGCGAGATAACCGGAGGAAACAAAACAATCGGACTTCTATCTGACGGTAATCGAATACTGCTGGGTCCTTCTTATCCAAGTCGCATGCATGTTCACGATCCAATCCGGTCCCATAAATCATCCATTACGTAATAAATGAATACGTAACAGTTGATCGGTCGGTGGCGAGCGCAACGCAAATGCACGGACAATAATTAATTTTCGATTTACCTCCGGACACACCCACGTTTCTACTCACTAGCATGTTTCCTTACTCGGCCATTAAATAAACTGTATTGTTTAGTACACAACACGTCTCTATACATCGATAAAACTCGCCAACTTGTTGCCTAATACCCGAAGATTTAATTCCAATTCCAAGTTCCTCATTTTTAACATTGCTTTACATTGGTAACTCTTCATTTTTTTTAATTCATTTCAAAACTAGAATAGAAATTACTACAACAAATGAAATAAACATTTTTTTGAAGTAAGATTGATTTTATAATAATCATTAGAATTAATCAACAATTAAACATCAGTTTTTCCAATACAAATATTTTTATATTTATTTAAACAAAACTTTTGTCTAAATTATTAAATATAAAAATGTTATATTTATATAATATAACGATTCATAACATATTTTTTGGTCCAAATTGAACTAGGTCTTTCTTCCCTGATTTTGTTTAAATGATTATATAAGAAAACAATACTAATAGAAACTATACATATTATAAATAAACTTCCGTACATAAAATAGACCCAATCCATCCAAATTTAGATAATTCACTAATTTTATTCCATTATTTTGTGTTTAAACATAAATTTGACTTAATTCAAATGTATTATACAATATTTGTCCGCTAAATTTAAAATTTACTAATATACTTCAACAATAAATAATAAACGTAATAGAAATAAGAAATCATAAAATAATGATAATAATCATCTTTATTAATCATAAAAAGGGACTAAAGATCTGCGACCTGTGTCTTTCGGACCTATAATAATTCCTCATTTCATACATAAGATAAAATAGCACTTTCATTAAATACCTGTTGTTACAGTTGAATTTATTTGATTTAATTATTATTGTTGTGTGAATAAGTTTAGAATTTTTTACTATTTTTTGTGTCTTTTTGCAAGGATATTTACAAACTATTCATTCAGATATTCATCACATTGTTGCTGAAACTTATTTGGAACCATTGCTCATTAACAACTAATTACTCGAAGACAGTTTTTATTAGGAATTAATTGCCAGTCCAGAGGCAATGAAAATTGCCCTTAAAGTAACCACAAAATCCTGTGTTGTGTCTGGAACTCGAACCAAGGACCTCAGAATGACCTCAGATAGACGTCTCTAATCATATGGCTATGTAATAGCTATACTACACAATATTACAGAAAAGAAAAAAATATAGAATAGAATTATAATACATTTATTTTTTGTCAATAACTCGTATTTTAAATAGATTCTATTGAAATGTCAAATACGTCACTAACATTTAGTAAATCTATAAAGACAAACAATTTTCTAATATATTAGATTCGCTCATGTTTCATTCAGTGAAAAAGAAATCAATGCATGATAACTTAGAGAGGATGCAATAACTTATTTTAAACTACATAATCATTCTTAATAATAAGGGACCAGTAATTATAGGTAGCATAACTGGTAGATTCCTAAGCAAACCAAAACAAAATAAATCTATATATTCGTAGTTTCATATAACGACCTCAATATTATTAATCATTAATTACATAATAACATTTTATTGGCTCAGTTCTCAACTGCATTCCATCATGAGCGCAAGTGCATCGTTTCCATAAATTAGCGTAAGTGAAAAAGAATTTAAAAAAGACGGGTATAATTGATGAAAACGAAACAGGAGTTTTCCCGCAAATCACCTGACCGAAGTGGGCATAAATTAATTAATTAAAAATAATTAACCGATGGCCACGCGAGATGGCGATGGTGCGTGCAATCTAATGAAGCAATTTTAATAATTTCCTACTTCCCAGGAACACGGCGAACGTCGAGTGAGTGAGAAAAAAGGGAAATCATTGTTTACCATCCGAGCGAATAATTAAATTATCTGCAATGCCTCAGTTAGTAAAGATGCATTCTTAAGATAAAACGCAAACTGCAGCGTAATCCAAGTGAAAATGAAGACGGAAGTGAATACACTTAGAAGTAAACATCTTTTTTATATAATTATAAAAATACTTTTTAAAATTTTGAACGAAGAATTGCAAAATTTACATTAAGAATATGGAAAATACTCTATACGAAAATCGACATATCGAAATCACGACTTTTTAATTTCGCAGTTCAAATTATTTATTTAATTTAAAAAATTGAAACACCAAATAATCAAAATTTTCATCAAATTATTTGAAATACTTTGAAACCTTTATTTTGAAATTTACGGTAAATAATTTGAGAAATTGTTAAATCTGTGAATACTTTGTGAAACTGGAAATTCCTTAATTTACAGTCAACAATCTTGTAAACTGAAATATCGAAAAATCTAATTAAATTTACAGTACAAAATTTGAGAAATTAAATAAAAGAACAATCACAAACAGGTGAAAATAAAAGAGATTCGCAGACTAAATGAGAATAATAAAGGGTTACATGAAAGGGCTTTTAACCATATGTCTTTACGGCTAAGAAGAAATATAATTATTAAGTTTAATGCGATTAATAACATCTGGCTGAATCACGCAAATGTTGTATGTGCTATATTTTTAAANNGAAAATTAATGTGTTACGGCGTCGGCCTTAATTAGACAAATCGACAAGAAAATGATATTTTCATTCGTGCATTTAATCATAATTAAAGCCTATGCTTAATGTTCTGATGTGTTTTGCACTTTGTGGATTACAGCTCAGTTGGAAATAAATACATTTGTATTTAAAATGACTCGAAAATAAATCACAATAATAAAACTTTAAGGAAAAACAAAATAAATATGCAATTGTTACACACAAAAGTATATATTGTTTAACTTTAAAAGTTGAACTCGAAGAGTTATAATGAAATTTGCAGTGAAAATATAACTATTTGAATAAATCTTGATATAGAATAAATAAGTCCATTAAAACAGAGTAATGATATAATTAATTATATTTTGATATTTTTGAAATCAATTATAAATATATTTGTTTTCAAATTTGAAATATTCTGACAACGTATTGAAATACGGAAATTTAATTAAGAACTTAGTAGAATAAGAAAGTTATATGTTAGTGCAATTCTTATAATAATCATGAAGTTTTAATGTTTGACTATTGTAAAACTTACAAATCTTTAGATTATTCTAAATATAAACATTAAAAGTAAAGTTATAATTAGTATAATGGGTTTTCAATATATATCTTAATATTAATTATATAGTTATGATGAGCTATAAAAAATTAAAAGGATAATTGCAGGATAAATGCGATACTAAATTAAGTTCAAATTTCTTGAATTGTGTTTTCTGAGGTCACGTGTTTCCATATTGAGATGGAAATAATCTGAATGTATAAAGTAAGTGTAGGCAGGGTTTTTGAATTCCGTCGGTGTGTAAAGAGTAAATGGAGAATGTCAATAATGTTATCCTTGAGGCTGAGCAGAACAATGTAAAGAAGTTGTGTAAAGGTACATGATTGGGTAAACAAATGATTGGATGGGATTATTGAACGTGTCCAGATGATTTTTACGCAGAAACGAGGTGCTTCAGTGTGCGGAGAATGCGACGTTCTTCGCGAAATATGTTAATTTTAATGGCGCTGGCGGAGAACACAGTCGTCGTCAAGTATTATGCTATGTACGTTAGCCCATGCTATGCAATGCTATATTCCCACTCTTTCCCTCCTCAAGAAGTGTGCATGTGGAAAGAAGTGAGTGTGGAAAGAGAGGCTTTAAAAACTAATGTATTCACGTGGAATCGTTGCATGCACGGTCCTTGAATTGCATACAAATTAAATGTTTTACTCATACGGTGTGTTTCCTGCCATTCTTATGCACATGGCCTTTCTCAAAACAGAAGTGAGATGGAGAGACGGTTGAAGTTGGTGGTGGGACGTCGTCGAGAGGGCAAAGGAGAAGAGGCTACGTGAAATAAAGAGAAGCTGAAAGAAAAGAAAGGACGAAAACTGGAAGAAGATTGAACTGCGTGAAGCACACAAGGCTCGAGCTCTATCTGATCATGAAGACGCACACACTCCGACACCAACCTTTTCGACTGTATCATATTCTCACTTTCTTGCGGCACTCTTTATTTCCACATATAATTATACAAACATAAACCGTCCTCCCTACACCCATTCCCATTCTCAAGCGCGCACTTAACAGACCTCCCCGAGTTATAAACATTACATGCATAATCTGATTAACGCTTCGTAACTTATAAATCTATGGATGCAAGAGCACAGACTGGAATTCGTTCCATTTTACTTTCTTTCTAGCAGAATTACTATAATGTCCAGCTTGGTAATCTCCTGAGAAACGAAGAAATTCCTCCGGCTTGCTCCACACAAGGAAACCATTATTAAGTGAAAGTCATCCTTAAATAAATAACGTTATGTACATTTACACATTGTCATCGTTCCTTTCACAGAGACACCAGCAATTCCTCAAGAAATTATCATTCCCATTTAAAAATTGCATAGTTAATATAGCAAAATTCCGATTAGCTTAATAAATACAAGCATTATTATTGTCTGAAATTATCATTAAGTGAAAGTCATATATAATTTCTGCAATTTAATATTGCTGTAGTTGACTACATACAACTGTAATAGTTTCTCTTACGCAAATTTTAATATACACTCTTTTTATTCGTACTCTTTTTATGCAGTTTTCAAATTATGCGGTTTTTACTTCAAGAAGCATTTTTCTTAAATAACTATTTTAGGCAAATCATTTCATCGAAAAGATGATAATTCTGAACGAGCATTCAAGTTCTTCAGAATTGCATTTCTGGATATTAGGAATTGTACAAAAAAATCACCGATTATATTGTCAAAGGGAAAAAATCAACATGCGAAGTTGAGACTAATTTTACTTGTGAAGAATCATTATCTTCAGGGCATAGATCTGATATGCTGACTATCTCTTCTAGTGATGAAAGGGATTTCAAACCAGTTTGCAAATTATGCCGAACACTCTCATATAACAACGATAATTCTAAAGAAAAAAATGTGAAGAAACATTAACTTTCATAATAATTTTCTGTATTTTTTATGTAAAATTTTTCTTTATAAATTTAGAAGGAATATGTGAAGATTATATTTTTCTGATATTTAATAAACCCTATTTTATGCGATTTTCGGTATATTGTAATTCATTTATTTAGTTTTATGCGGTTTTAAAAAATTATGGAACGTATACATTTTTATACGTGGGACTAATCCTTTTTTGAGCGTTTACGCGTTTTCCTGTGGAACGTATCTACCACATAAAAAGAGAACCAAGTGTACATTACAAATCATCCATTTATTTAGAATAAAATTGTATACTTATCAAAATACAACATTTACCCATTTTTTTCAATAGAAAGTAATATATTTTTAATAATTTCAACTCATGAAATATTTCTTGTAGGACCTTAATTATATAATGTTCAAAGTTAATGGTAATCTTCAGATATAAACAACAAAATCAAAACATTTTTTGAGATTTAAAATTCTCATATTGTCAACATTACTGATTATACATATAAAAAATACATTTTTTGAGATAAAAAAATAAAACAAAGATACAGAAATAATATTCAAAATGTCTTGACAGATCGAGCAGGGAAATCTGGACTTATGATTCAAAATCGGAACAATCCCGATTAATCACCTTACAACCCCGACTATGTTATTCAAGATTAACAATTATGCATATTGTGAATATACTGAATCAACAAATACTGAATCCAATAAATTAAAATTAATTATTATACATTATGTATTAATCTAAATTTATTACAAATGGCTTTAAGTTAATCTCAAAAAATTATTACAAAAATATTTGTGATTATTTAAATTACAGATTCCTATATTATTGGCAACTGTAGTACATAAACTATTTTTGTATCCAATAAATTTTAGTTATTTCAGTTATTTTTAATTGAATTTTTCAATTTTACAAATTAATTTTAAAAATAAATTCAATATATTTTCTGTATATTATTTGAACTATGTCATTAAACTATAATTATTGATAACTTTTCAATGTAATTGTTATTAATTTTGCTTTTTTAACTGCAAAAAACACAATTATTAAAATATTATAAATAATGATGTATTATTCTCCACTCATTGTATTATTAAGATTAAAGTTGATGATTTTTTGTTTTTTACTTACGATTCTGCACGAAATTTAAAAATTCTCAATGGTTTACTTCTATTTCAACTAAACCCATGGTATATCTCACCTGAAACAAATGAAACAAACAAGATTAGTTACATGTCTATTTGACGATAGAAAGGATTTGAAAGAACATTCTTTGTCATGTATACAAGTAATTTGAATGGAATCCTTCTCTCGATTTATCATCGATTACGAATGAATTGGAAGCAAAAAATGTATCCATCAATTAGCATCACACATGCGAGATAGCCACACATTATTGGTTGTAACTGTACATCGAGTATCGGAGAAGAAACAAAAAAAATATGTGTATATATATATTTGTGAACCTAAGACGAAGATCGCCGCACCTCGAAATATGCCTGCCTGCACACACAAATTCCGCCTTCGTCGTCTCTTCATTACATCGACGTATCCTTTCTCTCTCGTGAGTTCTTCAAAGTTTACTTCACACATCCAACAATAAATTGCAATTTATTACAGTTTACTGCACGGCAATTTAATTTAATATCGTTAAGTTTATTATCGCCAGATATTATTAGCTCGTTGTTAATGGAAAGTAGACCAAATCGGATTTATGTAATAGCGCATTGAACGGAGCAAAACTTTCACGTAATGCGCCACCTCCTTTTTTTTTCAATTCACCTGCTTTAGTATCGTTTAGATTCGACGCGTAACTTCTGTAATTGTAATAACTTTTCGTTTCGTTTTATTTCGTCGGTTCATTCCGTGGATTTTGGCGTGCCATTAAAACCATTTCGAGGCATCGATAATTAGCATCAATTATACAAGCCGATAACTGTATAACGTCGATGCGGTCGAAATAAATGTCCCGCTATACCGTTGTGGACTCAATCCTCCTCCTCCTCCTTTAAATTCTTACTTCTTTGCATGAAGATCGTATGCAAAGTCCATCAGAGGGAACGAGACGACCGGCAGCGGCCAAAAACGACCGACGTGAATTACATTTAATGTGTATTATTTATAAACGCCATAAACGCGGTTTAATGATGGACCTATGAATGCTGTAATTATGCCCACAATGCGACTTGTATTTCCATTCTAACCAGGCCTGTAAAAGCATAACAACAACAGTAAATTTCGCATTATAAAAATTATATTAATGGATCTATAAAATATTACTATTTAATATTCAGTCAAACCTTGAATCACACGCTTAATTTATTCAGAACTATGTACCAGATTTTCATTTTAAAACAAGGTTTTGCTCAACGAACAGCAATTAAATTAATTATTAAAGAAACCGTGTAATTGAAGAACTGATCGGATTTTCGATTCATCTGTTGATTTTATAAAAATATAACTATAATATGTATATTATAATAATTTCAATAGATGAAAATATTGAACTAGAAATAAATATTGTTAAAATGTTCATAACAACTTCATTTTCTAAAAGAATCACTAAAAACCAAAACAAATCAATGTAATTAAATTATAAATGTTCGCATGTGATGTTGGAAAGTCGGACTGCGACCGAGATTTAAACTATAATTAAAGGACAGGCCGTTCTGTAGTTTATGTAGTTTTTTTTGGCAAGGCACAAGGAAAATCCCATTTTAATCAAAAAACTTTTGACACATTAAATGTGGCGTGAAACGAATTTTAAATTCGCTACGCCATGATAATACAACATGAACCAAACTTCCATTTTTTAATTAACAAACTATTTCTTTCTATAAATTTCATAATGATTAATTATTTTATACAGAAAAAAAAAGGATAATTTATTTCATTTTTTTGCAATACGAAATACATAATAACATCGTAATTATACATTGAATATCGTAAGATTTTCATGTTTTAATTTAAGATTTATGTGTATATCTAAAATGGTGAGTGAATTGACTTGTTCTATATTCGAAAATTCACTAATTATAATGTAAATTAATGACCAGAGATCAAAATGGTGGACAAAAGCATAAACAAGTAACAATATAAACTATAATACATTGTTTATGTAAGATATAAATTTGGAATTATGAAAGGTAATAGTGAAAATGAAGGCTTCGTTGAAGGGATTGTTTATAAAAGGAATATTAGCTTGGCCTAGTTTGGAATTTATTTGTGAAATTATTTTATTGTTGAAAACTAATGAAACTTTTTTCATTTTTCGATTAATTAGATTGTCTTAACATTAACATTGCAGCCTTTTTCTTGTTAACAAGTGTAGTTAGTCACTTCCTTGTAGAACATAATATATGTTTGGGTTTTTTTACATATTGGGTTTCTTCATATGTATTGTTCATTTTATTCTCATCCCAGTTTTCATACGTATCTTTTCATTATTTTTTTATTATTTACAGTCCTGTGAGAGGTAAAGTTTATTGGAAATTACGATCGGAGGAGTTATTTATATTGCCGTGGGGAAAATCGGAATTATGGACGGGGGACACGGCGCGGCGCGTTTTATTATTTCCTTCGCGTTTCCAACGTTCGCATTGAAATGTCAAGCCGATGGAAACGCACCCATTCCCCCCAGTCCACAGCTGATACGCCGTTCGCCATTCTCCCATTGTTCGAAATTAGTTGTGACTCTCAGCTTTGTGAAGAAAAAAGAAATATTATCCCGAGGAATCGGGCGTTGGGAGGAGGAGGAGGAGGAGGAGGCGGAAGAAACTGGCGCCGTTCACCCA
>JAFMTC010000325.1:37996-48132 GCA_018845635.1 Nicrophorus orbicollis
AACGGTTTGGCTACAATTCGCTGTCAAAGTTGAAGAAATGAAAAATTAACGTGCGAATAAAGCAGTGTCTTCACATTTTAGTGATTTTCTCGAAAACTATAATAGCTAGAATGGATCCAAAAGATGGATATGAAACTAGGATAGTTGAGGAATGTAACGTATATTCATTTATAGTTGTGTCTAGAGCCGCTTGGCTACAATTCGCTGTCAAAGTTGAAGAAATGAAAAATTACAAAATAAATGACATATATAAATCATTTATATATGTCATGAAACTGCGAAAAAAATGTGTTAAATGAAAATAATCATATGATTTTAACTGTTCCCGAAATGTCAAACAATAACCTAAAAACTATATGATTGATATGTTTGTTAACCTAAAAATCAGTAAAGGTAAACTTAACTGTCAGATTGAAACTGTAATTCAATAATTCGATTGTTTCATCATCTAAAGTCCGTATTTCCAATTGCACATTCAATAATTGAGTAAAATTAAAAAAAACAAACTTGAATCAAATGTTATTTAAAAGTAAATGTGGCCTTGCAAATTTCCTGATTGTTTTTGGTAACCATGGTAATTACGGGGAACTCGTCCGAGAACGGGTATTGTTTATGGTAATGCGACGAGGACAACGAAGTGAAACAAGTGAAAAGAAACAAGCGTAATACGATTCTGTGTTTCTTTCTTTTTCGATCGGAAATGTACGGACTTTGAATGTTTGATTCGAACGAAATAAACAAATAAATAAACGGATAATCGGAGAATTTTACTATTCGAATGGCGAACGGTGAAAAATGTAAATTACACTATCCTTATTTCCATTTTTGTCTCTCCACCTCTACCTGCTCATATACAGAGTGATTTTCCCTATATATATAGGGTGATTTTCTATACATATTTACATGATGATTTTCTCTATAAACAGAGTGATTTTCAATACTTACAAGTTGTTTTTCTGAATATCAAGGGTGATTTTCTATATTTACAATGTGATTCTCTCTATATATTGAAGGTGAAAGTCATAATTTTAACGATTTCAAAACGCAACGAAATCAACAAAATTCAAGCGAAACGAAAGTTAATTGCATTGTTTTGCTCTCCCAATTTGTTGACGAGTGTGCTGTGATTGTGAGAAACAAAGGATCGGTGAAAGTGAGAGCGTTTCGGAATCTTCGACAAAAATCAAAGATGATTCGAAATTTCGCCTAGTTCCCAATTAATAATTTACTGGTTTGAGAATATTTCTTGGAAATTTTCCAGTCGTGGGAAGTATACGTCCCGCAAAAGAAACACCACGGTAATGTCTGCAAGCAATAAAGACCGTTTGTTGTTTCGCGTTTCGGGCGTTATCTGCGTCTCTGCTACGTCTACGTATAGGTGTTACGTCACGTTACATTACGTTACGTTGTGCACCGCGAAACTGGGTTAAATGAAATTCCCGAAACGCCGCCCCTGCACACGAACGTACACGTGTGTTGAAGAGAGAGAAAGAGAGAAATATACACACGTAAAATTACGAGGAACGAGAGAGAAGAGCAGGTAATTCATTCTGAATGGGCATAGTTTTATTTCACGTGCATCCATCTTGATTATTTCCATGTTAATTGCCTGCTCCCAAACTCGTTTCTCTCTCACTCCAACTAATCCCATTCCATATATCATTCTCTCTCTCTCACTCTTTTTCGTTCATTCTCGCACACTTATGTAATCGTAGTGCACAGGTAACAAGTGAAAGATATCCGCACTAACTGGTTTATATTGCACCGAAAACGTCGCTTCGCCTTTGTTTTCAATACACCGAAATTTTCAAACTTAATCGTCGGATGAATAGCTTTCTGAGACAATTACGTAGTCTATAACCTAAAAGTCATGCGACATTAACGACTTGTCAACAGTTTGATGCAATAAACGTGTTTAATTGCTTGATCATCAAAATTTTAAAACTAAGCAATGAACTTATAGTTTTTCGGGACTCGCTCCGCTCGCCCATCAATCTTAACAATTACTTAGTTTACTTACTAATTAGTTTATTTTATTAATTTCAGTATACTTAACCTAACCTAAAAAATTGTTACAAACTTCATCAATTCTAAGATGGTTTCTTAAACTTCAGTTGTCTTTCAGGACTCGCTTCGCTCGCCCATCATAAGACAATTAAGTTCACTAAACATACAATAAAGTGATTAGTAAAGAAAGAAAATGCTTAATTCCATTGATGACCATTGGCGAGGCGAGTCCTGAAAAGCTATTCGAGCATTCGACTAAAACTTATTTAATTCAATAATCGACAATAGATGGCGTATCAACATTCAAGTCAATTAACATCAATTCATCAACATATTTACATTAAATTGACGATAGATGTCGCATCTGCACGAAACAACGAAATCCGTTCCGGGGATCGTCTCAATCGGTTTTCGTGAGAACGGGACTCTTAAACTGAACAAACAACTTCGGTTTCGGTTTAACGCGCGAAAGGGTAAATACATTAGGTGGGGCTGTTCAACAGTTGAAAACGGATAAGTTTCCGAGTTTATCCCACTTCTTCCGAGCGCGCGCGAAAAAGAAAACTCTTCACGTCGTCGCAGAATTATTCCCCAAACTTCATAAAACGAAAATCCCCAACTTGTAATTTCCAATTTAAAACATCAGGGAATCAAACCGATTGGTAGCAATGATTCAATTAAGGAAATCGCCTCCTCTGTTTTTTTTTCTCTCTCTCTTTCTTTTAAGTAATCAAGTCTAGATGATTATTTTAATCATTGAAAGAGGGAAAGAATTGAGCAAAATTTGATCGGATCTTAATTAATTGAATCGCCGATGCGATTCGGCGGTCCGCGAAAACGTTTCTCTCCATTTTCCTAATTGGCTCCGCTCTTTTTCTCTTTCTTTCTTTCACTTTTCTCCGCATTCGCAACGCACAACTCTCGGGAATCCTTTGTGCGCCGGAGTGGAAAGGACGAGAATTAGAGCTAAGAAGAGACGCGAAGTGAAAACAAGGAGGGCGAGAGAGGAAAATCAAAGGGAACAGAAAGAGATGAAAGGCAAATAGATGGACAGAACCTGTAGAAAGGATTCGCCGGAGGCGAAGAATGCGAGAGGTTAGCTGGAATGAAAGAAAAAGAGAAAAAAAAAAGAGAGAAGAAACAGTCGATGTTAAAAGATTCCGCGAAAGGCGTCAAGGCCAGCTCGGTTTTTGACTCATCGTGATCTCCGAAATCACGTCACCGGACGGTGAACAACGGTTTCTTGTTTTCGTTGACCGAATGTTTTTTTTTTCGACACGACATTCACTTACATATTAGCAATTTCTGAGTTAACTCTGCACGCTAAATAAAGCAAATATCGAATAATTAAACTAAATTCGACATAACAAGTTTGTTACGTTAACGTGCACTGGAAAGCGGCCAAACTATTGCATTTCCACGTAACACCCCGATGAAAATTGATAGGTTAATCGTATCAGAAATTCGAACAGCGAAACGCGACATCTATTATCAAACCACTTGAATTAATTCGCCGGAATCTATTCGCCAATTAGGGTTCGGTTAATTATGAAAATCACCTGATTAATACGGCAATTGAAGCTAATCTATTGATGCGACATCTATCTTGCAAATAATGAACGTCGCGAAACAGTTGCGATTGGTTCAATTAAAACAAAACAATTAGGAAGATTATCTATACGACGTACGTGATGAAAATACCGACATTGATTCAAATGAAAGCAAATAACATAGAGAATGAACGAGTGAAATTAATGAATAAGCGAAATTAAAAGTTGTGTACTCGAAATTAGTCAGTGAGTGTGCAAATTAGTACGTGAGAACCCGAAACTAAAGGTCTCTGATCCATACAAATTGTTGCATTATAATACTCGAAAACTTTCAAATTGTTGCTTCAAAATCGGCAATTTTTTTAATAATTAACAAAGTTCTAAAGATTCTTAAGTCGTTTTGACATTTGGGAAACTTTCCTGTTTGACATTTCATAGTTTTTTTGAAACTTGAATTGCAATAAAATTCCCCTAGTTCCCTTCTATTTATACGACAATTTCACTGTGATTCGATCCAAACTCAAGTTTGACTTTGACATTTTCACACTAACCAACATTAACTTTCAAATCACCAGTTTTAGGTTAATTATGATTACCATAACCTACGTTTTAATGCAACAACAATTTATTGGTTATGTTCTCAGCGGATTTTCACAAACACCGCTCTCACGGATACGACGTGAATAATCGTGAGAAAGAATTCGATTTTCCATGCAAAAAAAACAATAATTAAATTCGAAAGTGCAAACAACGAACATAATAGTCGAGTAGGCTCAAGTCAATTCATAGTGACGCCGTGTCAATGTCAACTTGACAATGGTAAAACAATTGCTTTGGACCAATAAGAATTATTTGTTTCGTTCACAATCGAGTTGTTTTTGTTTCAACCGAAAGATGGCGTCTCGATATTTTCCAATAAAAACTCGAATATTTCGTCGATTATAAACGATTTCGAAGCGGATTTTTTTGATCACTGCAGAAAAGTTGATGATTGCGACGAAAAACAAAACAAACGGCGTTTTGTAAATACGATTTCGCATTAATCGGATTACGACGACAACAACAAAATAAACGAATTGTAACTTTTTTATTCATTGTTTTTTTGTTAAATAGAGTTAAATTGGAAATTCCAATATTCGAATGGGATTGGATTGAAATAGTCGCAGTTGTTGCACGATGGGAATCGAAATTTCTGGGGTTTTTCGGTTTTCGACTGTTGGTGGAAATGTTGCTTTCGTTCGTTCGTTCGGTTGGTACGACGACACCGCAGTCCATTATAGATAATATTGTACACGCTCGGGGATAACAAGAGGCTTTATAGTCTGCACCGTGTATAGCTTTATGGGATTATGGTCTGGCTTTCCACGTCCCGGATGCGGAAAATCTATTCCATTCTCCACGTACACCTAGTACACATAGCACACACACAGACAAGAAGTGTGCACGAGGCGCGTTTTTCTGAACGCAATTTGAGAGGAGGGAGAGAGGGAAAAACCGACGAAGAATTGGAAAATTTATATCTACATATTACGGCTTTTTCATTTACTTCCTGAAAACTCATGCACACTACATATTTGAAAACATAAATTGCAACGTTTTATTAATGAAACACGCGAAATTGATATTCGCCCCGTTTATTTTTTTCCGTGCAACAAACACGACCTACACCTATCATCATCATCACTACATCGAAATATTGCTTCACGTGAAAACAAATCCAATTCCAATCTATTATATAGCATGCACACTATATAATAAATCCATATTTTTTTTTCAATACACTCAACATGTTTGATTCATTTGTTGAAAATTTAACGAAACAATCAATTCCAATATATCATATAGTATACACACTATATACTAAATACTCATGTATTTTTTTTTGTAATATAGTCGACATTTTTGATCAACTTGATGAAAACATCAAAAAAATCGAATCTAACAAACATTTAGCTTACGCACTATATACTAAATTCTATTTTTTTCCAATATAGTCATCAATTCGATGATTAATTATGATGACGAGGTGGGAAAAAATTGGGATTTCCGTTTAGTTGACTACGTGCATCCAGTTTAATACATATTTATTTAGCATTTAATGTGCTCGCTGCACGAAACTACTTTCGTATTAATCTATTAAGCTTATTAAAAGCTGCTTTATCATCGGGGATTTGTGTGTGCGTTGTGTGCAGTGTGTATCACATGCTGGGTCGATAAATGAACAACACTCCTCTTGATTTTTTTTAATCGAAAAAATCTACGCTTTTCTGTTGATTACTGCATAACTATATAGACTAGATTCATGTTCGAATCCGTCATTTAAAGCTAAACCTGCAGTGATTAGTGTGCATCTAAAATGGTATAGTTTTTCTGAAATCGAGTCTAGAATTAGAAGTTAAGAAATTTCGAGTAGTATCTTAATATTTTGGTCGTTTTCTCAAGAACTATTTAGTGTAGATTAATAGTTTAATATGTTAATTAAGGCTAAAACTATAGGGATTATAGTGTATATTAAGACTTAGTTATAGGATTTGCAGTTTTTATAACATTCAATGTGGAATTTGAAGTATAGACATAATATTTATTACGAAAAAGTAGTGACTTCACATTTTTATCGATATCTCAAGAACAACTTAAAGTAGGCTAATGATTTAAAGTGTTAATTAAAGCTAAAACTATATGCTTTAAAGTGTATATTAAAGCATTCTTATAGGACTTTTAGTTTTTAAAATATTCAATGTTGAATTTGAAGTATAGAAATAGTATTTATTACGAAAAAGTAGTGACTTCACATTTTTATCGATATCTCAAGAACTACCTGAAGTAGACTAATAATTTAAAGTGTTAATTAAAGCTAAAACTATAGGGTTTAAAGTGTATATAAAAGCATTCTTATAGGACTTGCAGTTTTTAAAATATTCAATGTTGAATTTGAAGTATAGAAATTGTATTTATTACGAAAAAGTAGTGACTTCACATTTTTATCGATATCTCAAGAACAACTTAAAGTAGACTAATGATTTAAAGTGTTAATTAAAGCTAAAACTATAGGCTTTAAAGTGTATATTAAAACATTCTTATAGGACTTGCAGTTTTTAAAACATTCAATGTTGAATTTGAAGTATAGACATAATATTTATTACGAAAAAGTAGTGACTTCACATTTTTATCGATATCTCAAGAACTACCTGAAGTAGACTAATAATTTAAAGTGCTAATTAAAGCTAAAACTATAGGGAACATTGTGATAATACTTATTCCTTTTATAACAAAAAAAAACTATCAAAATTACCACTCAAGAAAACGCTGCTAATGAACCGCATAATTTGAAGTCAAATTTGCAACTATCAAATACCCACAATTACTTCCCTCTTAGTTTGATCCCTGTTCTTGTGCACTGCACTTAATTGGAAACCTGTTAATTTGTAATTCTGCCTCCCCATTAATTGCCGATCGATTCCGAGTCTGCCGGACATCGATCCGCTTTAGAATTACAGTAATTTTTTTGTCGTTCACCCCTACTTTTTATTTCCCTTGACTGAAAATTAGTTTAGTTTTCAGGTCAGACGATGCGCCACGTTTTTGATGTAGGTTCCGTCAAACCGTGCGACACGTATCTAAATTATGCAACGAGACAACACACAGCACGGACGCTGTGTTCACTTATCCTCATTTAAATAGTAATAGAGTTTAGATATCTATTCGTATTCCATCTCACCTACATCTACTTTGCACATGCATATAAAATTTTCCTTTTTAAACATTCATTTTACTTCAGAGTTTCTCAATATTTGTATAGAGAATCATTTGGACATCGAGTTACACTTAATCAATCCAGCTTCAATTAATAGTTAACTAATGAGAGTAGTGAACAGAGTGCAAGTTTTGATTCGATTCATTTATAGTTCGGACGTGTCGGGAGGATAATTAGCGCGAGTGCACGACTGGAAAGTCCTCATGCGAACGAAATCCCGTACGTTTGTTGCGTTTAAGTTGCGAAAGGAGTAAAACTCTACGGGCTTTGTGTATTTCTCGGTGTTTGTTTATAAGTTCACTTTGAAATACTGCTGCAAGTTTCCGCAGTTTCCCTCCCAAATACGTAAATACTGCCTGCATGCAGGAATTTGCGAACGATCCCATTATTCACTCCGCATGTTACTGCCATAGCTGCTGCAGCTAAAACGAACCGAACTAAGTCCCAACTACGAACGTAAACACCATAATCGTAGAAACAATTGTTTGTATCTGAATTTTACATTTTGATGATAAATTATTACAACGCGCAATTAGCGTATACTAATTGACCAAGTTGTTTTCTTTTAAAACTAGATTAGATAGAATAAATCCAAAAGATGTATATGAACCAAAGATGGTTGAGGAATCTAACAAGTATTCAGTTATTGCTGTGTCTAGAGCCGTTTGGCTGTAATTCGCTGTCAAAGTTGAAGAAATGAGAAATTAACGTGCGAAAAAGCAGTGTTTTCACATTTTTGCGATTTTCTCGAAAACTACAATAGCAAGAATGGATCCAAAAGATGCATATGAAACTAGGATAGTTGAGGAATGTAACGCATATTCATTTATAGTTGTGTCTAGAACGGTTTGGCTACAATTCGCTGTCAAAGTTGAAGAAATTAAAAATTAACGTGCGAAAAGCAGTGTCTTGAGATTTTAGTGATTTTCTCAAAAACTATAGTAGCTAGAATGGATCCAAAAGATGCATATGAAACTAGGATAGTTGAGGAATGTAATGCATATTCATTTATTGTTGTGTCTAGAACCGTTTGGCTACAATTCGCTGTCAAAGTTGAATAAATGAAAAATAATCGTGCGAAAAAGCAGTGTCTTCACCTTTTTGCGATTTTCTCGAAAACTATAATAGGTAGAATGGATCCAAAAGATGCATATAAAACTAGGATAGTTGAGGAATGTAACCCATATAAATTTATTGCTGTGTGTTGAGCCGTTTGGCTACAATTCGCTGTCAATGTTGAAGAAATGAAAAATTAACGTGCGAAAAAGCTGTAACATAAATAACGCAATCTAATAGCGTCTCGCTAAATTCCAGTCTGCAAGCATTACGTTTATAAACTTATAAAGCGCGCTCGTTTCGAGTTAAAACTACGAGTCTATAACTATGTGAAGCGCCTTGTAACGGCGCGGAAACTAATAAATGAATGGGATATTTTAAGTCGTCGTTGCAGGTGAAAAAGCGCGACGCTTCGTCCTTAAATTTCATGGGGGAAATTTAATTAAACTACGCTAGGTGCGCTCTCGTCGGATTGAATTTAAGCGGGATCCTAGGCGGCTTATCGGTGATGTGGGGGATTCCCCTTGCTACGGACGAGAAAGAGCGCGCGCGATTTAAACAATTATGATGTTCGCTTTTAAAACGTTACGTGATGCGAACGGAAAATCGCATTTTCTTCTGCATTTCCACAGTTTATACTTTTTCTTCCATTTTCTTTCGCTCCTTCTTTCCATTTGCCACGTGCAACATTTACGCTGTACGAGAGTTTTCATTCGGCATTTTCGTCGATACCACTTTACATCAGAGCTTCTCAAACTATTTGCCATGTAAATAAAATTTAGTCATTTCGATTGGTAATACGTAAAAATAAACAATGATTTACGTAACTAAGACAACTTTCAATAAAGCTTCGTTAACTTGTTTGTGCATTGCGACGAAACAAACGAAAAATGAAAACAAAGGGCGAAAAAACAAAATCCGTGCGAAACAATTGGCTTACGGCGACGAAGTTGCGGGGTTTCGCTCGCTTCGGACTCGAATTACGTCGGTGGCGAGGAATGTGCCGGCACCGAAACCGAGGAAAAGAATTCTGCAAAAAAAACCTTGGAATTCCCCTAGGTTTCGCCTGTAAGGAATGCAAAGTTTTCTGTTCGTTGTTTTCCTTCACTTTTCACCATTCGAGTTTTGGATTCGTCTTGACGCCCTGCATTATTTATCCGATGATTTATGCAACGGGCCGATCGAAACTTACAGCTTCAACATTGATGCTTGTTCTCAGCAGGCGAATATTCAATATGCAGGTGTACCAACGCAAATGTTGTACGTGTCACTTGTCAAGTAGTTTGTAACTAAATGATGATTCGATAATTCAATTGTTTAATATTTAATGTTTACGAAGAGACTTCGTTTGATGCAAACATGCAATACTCAGGACTACCAACATAAACCGGTTACTTGTTACTTGCCAAGTAGCGCGTACGCTATTTTTGCTGTGTTTTTACAGCGCGGATTGTAAATAATTAACGTTGTTCGTGTTGTTTGTTTCAGGCTGTTTCGGCTCAAGCTGGTGCCGGACCTGGACGTTTTCAGCGAGGACGTCGAGTTCGTGTCCACGGGGGGAACGGTAACCTTCGACCCCGGAGCGGCGTACACCGGCACGCTCGAAGGTAAGAGAGACAAAGACAGCGAGAGAGTGAGAAAACGACCCCGAAATAGGTAACGAGCTAAAAGGGATATCGTGTTCGACACGAGTGGTCTTCTTCCTCTAATTTCCTCCCAGTGTTACCAACTACCTCGTCTCCAGTTACGCGACCGACGTTTATTAATTA
>JAFMTC010000325.1:56916-79145 GCA_018845635.1 Nicrophorus orbicollis
CGTTCAACGAGCCAAAATTTAATTAAAATAAATTTATTTGCCCGATGCGTTTCACCGAAATAAAACATACAAACAAAAAATACAAGCAAATGAATGAAAAAACGCGTAAAATTAAAATACATAAAACTAATAAACAAGCCATTCGCCCCCCAGAAATGTATTCAAGGCTTCCAACGTACAAAAAATGACCAAATAAACTGTAATTACTTTCCGGGTGTTTTTTTTACGTGCTACGAAATGAACCGGAAAGGTTTAGGCAGATTAAATAACCCATTAAACGTGCACAGCGCCCCCTTCCTTTCCGCGCGTCCATTAAAATCAACCCTTTCCGCCCTGTTTTATTCGCGTAATTTGATTCATTTATCCCCTGTTGCTGTGTTTTTCTTTGTGTTGCCGCTTTCGGCGCCATTCGCTTCTACACACTGTTTCGGCAAATATTACAGTTTTCACGCCAATAAACTTCGAAAGTTGGTAGGCGAAGTTTTTGTAAATTTACGCTGAATGCGCACGACAACCGCAGCCATTTATCCGATAACCCAACTTACACAACTTAGGTTATGCAACCAGGTTTTCAAATCAGCTGTATTTATTATACATGTAATTGACAACTTCTTTTATTCCGCAAGCTAAATAACCCAGATATCGTATTAACCCATATATAATTATCTCATTAAATAATTGAAATATAATTGTTATGCAACAACGGTTGCAAATTAATCATCACATTTAATGTAACCGACGACCGAACAAGCACGAGCGTATTAAATTATGCAACCGCTGTTGCTAATGCATTGACATGCGACTGGTTAATTATGTTGTATAACATGGGCACCAACTTAAAGAAAAAATAACCCCAACAACCAGAAACAAATTACGGTTGCTTTCGACAAGAAGAAGAAGAAGCAAAATTTTACTCACATAAAATTCACCTGTTACCGTAACTTCTTGCAACATGCTTAATCTTGAGATAACCATTCACCGTTTTTCACTCACTTAAATGCACTTAAAAATCATTTATCTTAACATAAAAGTTTTCATGAATCTGACGTAACTGAATGACTTTTGTCTCTATTCTATTTTTTATACAATGTTACCACCTCAATTTTATTACCAATGATTACCAACCTAAATCAAATATCACCAAATCAATTAATTTTATTTAAAGAAATAATATTTCTAATGAATTTAATTATAAACAACTGACATTTATTGTTTAGGTTTTTGATGTTTTTGAAAGACAAATTTATTTTTAACAATTCTCTACACGTTCATGTGATGTTAGTCTTCTTGTATACATTTTTGTGATACAGAAATACCAACTTAAATTTGTAATGATTGATGTAAAACTAAATAACTATAATAATCATTTAAAAGAAAATGTATCGATTGTATTGTATTCTTAAACTATTCTGTAGAAATGCATGTGAATGTTTGACAGTCTTTTTCATATACGTAATAGTTACCAACTCAAATTTGGTATAGTTACAAAAGAAAATAACTAAATAATCGAATTGGTATTGGAATGGTAACCATAGTTATAAACAAACAAAATTTTCGAGTGTCATTGTAGAGCAGTTGAGTGTCATTGTTGTGAGTGCAATTATTGAAGAAAAAAGCGGTAAGTTTAAGACTTTTTACGTCCGTCTGCATTATTAAAACTTGTCCGAAGATATTCACCATTTTTCGCGTCGCATCCAATAATAAAACTTTCCGACGAAAACCTTAACAAACAGCCGTTCGTCCTTTTTATTTGCCCAGCCTCCTCGATTGGATTTACTTCGTAAACTGCAAATGGAGAAAAAAAAAGGTTTAGCTTCTCCATTTATTTCGTTTTTCGCGTGTTTCTGTTGCGAGAATTTAAGTGCAGCGAGTTCCTTTAATTCCCGAATTGTATTTATAAGCGAGTGCGACCCAATAAATAGTTCGGTAAGCCCTTTTCTGGAAAGGGTTTGGTGTGTGGGGGGGGCGGGGGGTGTTGGTTGGTAGATTGGGGAAATAATAGAAGTGTTTGCGCAGATTGCGCCAAGATTTCGCCTCCGTTTAGTCCTGCCGCTGGCCCTTTATTATCCCGGGTCGCTTCTGCTCCGTTTTACCCACCCCTCGGTAGACGGAAGAACTACACAATCTGCTGCCCTAATTAAATTTAAAATTAATAGCGCAGACGATTATCCCACTTTATCCTTTCCAAATGAAAATCAGAATAGAACAAAACTTAATTTATATAGAGTACGGTCGGGTGAATGCGGCTCCCTGCTCATCGGAAATGCGGCTCCCAAAACCCCGGAATTCTGTTTCGTTGCTTGGTTACGTAAACGTTTGTTATTACGTCAAATGATCAGAAAATTCGTTCATTTACAGTCGTCAATTATTTACAGGAATGCCAACGGCAAAGAAATAAAAGAAACTGCATTACTGCAATTCGCAGTAAACGCGAAGAGCCGTGTATTATTCAAGCGGCTCTTTCGGTTTTGTTGTCTGCGGATTTGCGGTAGGTGCGCATTGTTTATCGGAGTCGTAAAAGGAGTTTGGGGTCGTAAAACGAGGATTTAAGGAATGAATGAAGTTGATTGAATTTCTGTGCGGGTCTCGGTGGAACTCGTGAGAATTGGATGGGACGCGTTTAATCAATGGACGGAAAATCGCGTTATCGTGTATTAGCAAAGAAAAGTTTAGTTTCGCCAAAAAGTGGGTCGAAAACAAGTTGGCTTTGCAACAACAGCAAAAAAAACACGTAACGTGCAAACGGAAATTGCACTCGGGGGTGTCGTGGCGTTTTTCCATTTTTTTTGTTCTTTAGAGAAAACTACGTTACCAACATATAAAAAAAAACATAAAAAGTGCGGTGGTATACACACACTAGATGTAAAATAACGAAGGTGTGAGTGTGTGCGGTTTTTACGAGGCAAGGATTTATGAAAATTGAGGTTAGGGTGTTATTATTTATAACGAACTATATAAGTTTATATATTTCTATATTCGCTGCGAATGTATTCATTTTTTTGCGGTTGGTATATTACTTCACGCTTCTGTTTAGTAACAACTTCACTTCGGTCAGGGAACGAGACGTTGAGTGCGCTCTTTCGGTGGCAGCGTGCAAGGGGTTGTGAATTTTTGTTCGGATCGAAAGCAATATTCGCGGGTCGCATCTGTCTTTCCGGCCTAGACGAGATATTTGAACACATTTTTATATATCGAGAGAAATTTCTCGTCGCATCTGCAGCATCTCCGCATCGGATGTATTTACCCCTGGAGAGACGATGAAAGGGGTGAAAAAGGGCAAAAAGTGTAAACCCGAGAGAGGTAGATGGGAAAGGTCGTCACTTTACTGCAGCAATTTGTTAAAAAGCGGGCTCGCAATACGCACATTTACCAGTCAATTTAGTTCCTGGTTCGTTAACAGATGGCGCTTTTGATGTTTCCTTTCAATGATGAATTATTGTTTCTTAATTAGTTCATTTTGAAAGAATTTGAATGTTTCTTGCTGATTTCATGATGAGCGAGCGAAGCGAGCCCTGAAAGACAACAGAGGTCCTCAAAACTTCTAACAAACCCATGAAAATTATTCAATTTCTCTGCATATTAAAACATTGTAGAAGCACGCAATTTTGTGTGTAAAAGAAACAGTAACTTGTTCGAAAAATATGTACATTTGCTACGCGTCAATCAATTTGACTTTGAGTCATTTTTTTGTGCTTTACAATTACCGAAATGAATACGTCGAACGTCGGTATGAATATTCATGTGCGTACGTCAATATTCGAATCGAAGGGGGCGGTTTTCATCCCACGTTTCTCTTTTTTTTCTGATTTGCTGTTGGTTGTGTCTCCCTGGAAACCCGTGGATCAAAAAAAAAGAGAGAGAGAGAGTAAAAGCAAACTTATGAATATGTAATAGTAATAAAACAGAGGGGAAAATAAAAAAAAATCCCGAACGTTGTATACAAAGTTATTTGGTTATGAATTTATAAAATTGTTATATAAAATGTACGTGACCTGGTTTTTTTTTGCTTTCTCGGTTGGATGATCTGGAAAAATGAATTGTTTTTTTTCATTTTGAACTAATTCCGAAGAAGCGCCATCTCGTGATTTAATTGCAATTAAAAAAAAACGCATTTTCTTTAGGAATCAATACTATTTTCTTGTTTTTGCATGCGAATGCGTTTATAAGAAATTACGTCCATAAATCAGATTTTGTTCATTGTAATTCGTGTTTCGTTATGGTTTATTTTGCATATTCGCACGGTTTCATATCATATCGAATTGAAAAATCGTGATTCGTGTTAATTTTTCCGCATTATCGCATTATTTCCACTTTTTTTCTTCTTCTATGATTACTATAACATTGTTTTTTAAGATTTATTATTAATTAAATTTATTATATAAAATTATGACAAAAAATCAAGCAACTTCTGGTGAAATGTATTTTAGATTTTCTTGCCTCGCGCTCAGAGATGGACTTATTAGTTTGAGGTGAAGTGCTCGTGAAAAGTTTCGAAGTGGAAAAAGTGTATATTAAAAGAGAAAAACGTCGATAAATCGGGCTTTGGAAGAAAAAAATGGAACAGGAAGACGATATAAGTTGGTCAGGATGAAAGTCCTGGAACGTGTCCTTGCACCCTAACGACCCCTCTGTTCGCATTAAAGACCAGTGAAGAGGTGAAGTGCGGATCGATCAAGGAAGAAAAGGATGCCGGTAAATATCGCATCGTAAATGTTAACGACGGCGTTCGTTGCTTAAACATTTCGGAATTTGAAATTCCGTCCGAGTTTTAAGATAAATATTCGATGATGTATGCGCGTCTGCGGTGATGTTAATTCCGGGAACATGTATGTGCATTGGGGAACTGAAGTTTCCGGTTTGTTTAAATCAACGTGCCGGATCTTATCTCTGGAGATTTGACCGGCAGTTTGCATAAAGGGTTGAAACTATTGTCTCTCGTTCGTTCACTAAACTCATCCCTGCACCCCCCCTGAATCGAAGCGCTAAATTCCGGAGACCTTAATCCCGAATAAATCTGAGAAGACGTCTCATTAATAATTCATTTATCGAAGGAAAATGTACGAGAGAAAAAAAAAGAGACGTAATAAAGTTGAAGGAAAGGAGTAGAAGTTAAGGTTCTTCTTGGCTTCGAAGCGAGGAATTAGTGGCTCCCATCGATTCAGGTAGTTTCGTTTCGTGAGGCCGAAAGGGAGAAGAAGGAGAATGGAGTGCAACTGGAAGGAGAGGTTTTTTCGTCGTCCCTTGGGGAACAATAAATTTTCGTACCGCAAATCGTTCCCCAATTGGACTTAAACAGAAATAACAATTTGTGATGTCCACTTATGAGCTAATTCGTCCAAAAATCGATTTCTGAATAATTGATTCGATTTCGGTCGTTTCACGTCTTGAATATTGACAACTCGCTCGATCTGAGGTGAAGAAGAAAAAAGAGCGAGAGAAATACATGAATAAGTGAGGAGAGAAAACAAAAACGAGTAGCCCTTATTGAGACAAATGGTCCGACACGGCGGAGCTTAAACGTGATATATTTGGAGGACAACGAGGCATACGTTTAGCGCAGGTAAAACGTTCCATTCTTAATGAGCCGAAAGTGGAAATGAGTAAATTCGATCGTAGCGACATCTCGTAGCTTTATTTTGGGTGCTGTTATTTGATGGATAGGTAATAGATTATTAATAGGCTTTGTTTTCGAAGATTTACGAAGGAATTAAATGGAATCGATTGTGACGCCATCTCGTGATTAGTTGATAATTTTGGTACAATCAATAAGCAAAGCGTATACATTTTTAAACTAATAATGTTTACTTAATACACCATTAATTGTAATCCAGTTTAAGTTGTTAATTTAAAATGTTCGAATAGATGGCGTTATAATCTATTGCATTTGTATGTCCATTACGAACGAAATTATCAACCGAATTGCGTGTTTTTTTTTGGTGTGTCGGGGATTATGTGTAACATCGTAAATCAACAAAGAACAATTGAATTCAAATTCATAGGTTGCGCGAAAAACCGGAGGGGGGATAAAACAAAAAAATAAAATAAATGAAATGACGGGAAAACAAAGGTGGCCTTTCACCGGTGGATTTATTAACGAATTCGCAAATAAATAATGAATAATAATCCGGCAAAACGGAGGTCTTTTGATGAAGTTAAAAATAATTATGTTTGCTCAAGAGTGCGACGTAATTTTTGTTTTTGCACCCGGGAAAACTTTCTTCCCCTCCTTCACCCTT
Organism: Nicrophorus orbicollis; assembly: GCA_018845635.1. NCBI lineage: Eukaryota > Metazoa > Arthropoda > Insecta > Coleoptera > Silphidae > Nicrophorus > Nicrophorus orbicollis. Next base: position 63,153 of record JAFMTC010000325.1, read on the forward strand.
ATTCAACGTTTCTTCGTTGTTTGTTTGTTTGTTTGATATCGCGTTTTTCAACGTTCCGCCGAATCGCGGAACAATAATAACAAAACGGCGCGAAGAAACGGCGAAAAATGAGATCAAAGGGGGCTGCTGCTGCTGACGATGGCGGCGTTGGCAGCAAAAGCGGTGGAAATGGGAAGCTTTAACGAAAAAAAAAGTCACTTTTGCACACACAATCCAATATTGAATTCCATTAAGGGCGAATGCGATTTCCGACTTTCGTGCAGAAAGAGAAGCCTATATACACATATAATAGAAAGTAAAAAAGGTGGGGTGAATGAGAGAAAGGGAATTGGATGACTGTTAATGAAGTCGCACTTTAAAAGAAGAAAAGGGTGGAGGAAAAAAGTACGGCGCGAAATTGATATCGAACAATATTTTACGAGGGCGCTCTCCCCTGACGGTGGTAAAGGGAACTTTGCGAAAGTTAATTTAATATATCCGGTGAAAATAAAAGGGTCGAAAAAATAGAAACAGGGGCCGATTTTCCATTAGACAACACGAGGGAGAAGTGCTTTCACGAGGGCGGGAAAAGTTTTCCGCGCGAATCAATTTCATTTAATTGCGGGATCGCCAAAGGGAAACATCGAATTTTCTTCATTTCCTCTTTATTGGATTCAATGAAAACGATTTACATTACTTAATTGCCTCAATTACCGATTTTTTTTTAAATTGTAGTACTGAAATAATCACGAGATGGCGTTACAATTAAATTGCACTAATATATGCAGTTTTGATGTACTTATATATTGATGTGTACAGTTCAACATGTAGTATTAAACTGTTGTTCAAGATCTGCCATGTCACATTTGTATGTTTGGTTGCAGTAAGTCAAAACAATTTTAGGAAATTTTATCTCAAATGAGATATTTTCACTTATTTCCATCCAATATCGATAATCCAATTACGTTAAAGCAAATGGTAATGCGAAGTAAGACAATAGATGGCGTAAATTCGGTGTTAGCGTGGGTGTTCAAGTGGGCTGCGAGGGATCGGTTTTGGAGGGCAGTGTAAATTCTGTCTGGAGCAGCTGTTTATACATTATTAATAGGCCGTCTCCGTGTTCGCCAATTCCATCAAAATCCCTCTCCCTTCTTCACCTACCAACCCCCTACACCCCATACCAGATGCATAATACAAATTGCCTGCAGCAGCAGCAGCGATTTGCGAAATTAAGTAAAATTTCGGGCATGCATTCCATTCGCACCCGAAGGACGAGGTTTTGTCTCGAATCTTCGCGTCGATCCACCGAGTTCCGCACCACCCACCCCTCTGGTTTTCGTCGAAGCTCATTGTCTCCCATAGACGCTTGAAAGCCTTCAAAATGAAATTCTACGTCCGAACATAAACCACACACTTACACACACACCCCAGCACTGCAATTCCGGTGAAATACGGCGACACATAGCGCACGTATAAGTTGGGTTGTAGGGGAGGCGATGTAATTGCAGCACTAAAACTCCCTCTAAATAATACGATATAAGCATGTAGATGATGATGTTAGTTCCAGTGTAATGCGGATAAACGAGAACGCGACAAACCATAAATATCCATTTGCTCCAAATAAGTCTTCGTTACGAAAGAGGAACGCACGGTGTGGGGGGCTGAAAACCTCTTTCTTGTTTTTTTTGTTGTACACATTCAACAAAGGAGGCGTCCTTCAAAGCGGTCCATCGAATTACGCCTCCCCCACTCAGACATTGTATTTGAATTTCCTTTGTGCATTTTCCTCCAAGTTTTTCCTTCTCATTGTCGTAATTGAAGTGCACCGCTCCACGACATTCCTACGTTTTCCTCAGAAGAAAACGTTTCCTTTTTTTCTTTCCCTTTCCAGTTCAAAGGCGCAACAATAAACCGAATTGAATTATCGGTTTTGCGGCGCACTGCGGCAACGCTGCGTACGTTTTTTTTTGTCTTCCTCTCTTTTTATTTCTCAACGACGTCATCCGATAAGTTACTTGAAATTATTTTATAATTTGTCATAAAATTTTGACCTTGGACTTAAAAATAAATGAAATGCTGATAAAGTTAATGAGACTTTTGTCGAAGATTCAAATAACTTGATGAAAACAATTTAACTTTACTTTAGTACATAGTATAGAGTCTGAAAAGTAAATAATCAACACTGAATGAAATTAATGCGTTTCCAATTAAATAGATGGCGCTTCTCTGTTTGATGGCGAGCTTATGCAATACGCGTTACGTGTGTGCGTGGCGGATTGTAACGAATTTAGGGATTGCCGTGAGAGTTGTCGGATTGTTTGGGGGGTGGGGAGGGTGAGTTGTAGCTTTTCGCTTTGAATTAAATTTAAATTGCATTCGGCAATTAATTCTGCGGCCGGATCGAAGCCGGATGGATTATGAATTGGAAAAGTCTTTCCGGCTGCGGCGGTTAATTGGAAATTGTTGGTGGCTGCTGCGGCGAGAGAACCGCTCTCGGTTACATCAAAGCCGCCCGCCCTGCCGACAATTTGTAAAACTAATCGAATTATAAAGTTTCCCTTTGCCACGATGCACTCACACAACCAGACATACACATACACTCGTGCAAGTGTGCTTGCATACAGATGTATGTACTTGCACGCATATTGTTGTTTCAATGAAGCAAATTGGATTGAAATTATGCGGTGTGTCTGTCTGTGTGTGTGCAAACGCAATTATCGTCTCCGCTTTTAAATTGAGGCTGCGCACGAACTAATCATGTACACACACGCATGCACGGTGCATCGTTTGATCCGCAACCCAACTCACCCCCTTGCGCAGCCGACGCAAAAATGACGGGCAACCCTACCCTAACGAAACACGATCCACCCCCCAAAATGTTGCAATAAACAAACATCGAGTGCTCATATGTGTGTATCGGACAAACATAATCTACACCTGTTTGCGATGCGATCGCAGCCCGAATCATCGTTTGAAATTGTTTCCGAATCATCTGCAAATTAACAGTTGGCGTTGATGCGATATGCTTGTGTATATTGTTTGCTATTGTCGTCATGGCAAAATAAATAAACCCACGAATACCAACAGATTATTAATAGAAAAAGAAAATAGTACCACAAATTTTGCATTGTAATCTAACTAATTGTTTAACATTTCCAAGAAACAAATATATTAATAATATTTCTTAGTTTTGGGAAAAGTTTGTATTTATAGGGTTTTTTTTTCCTTAATTAAAAGAAATGTTGATGCGAGAACTCTCCGTTTTCTACTATTTGTGTGGGTGTAATGTAACCCAGTTAATTAAATACGAGATGATGAATGGTTTAAGAGGAGAAAACGGAACGCCATCTATCGGTGCAATCAATCTTAATTATCCGAGTGGTGGTGCGAGTGGTCGGAAGGAGGAGGGTGGGTTGCATGCTTCAAAGGTTATGCAATTACGTCATTGGCCATTTGTTTCGGCGTCTGCGGGGTTGCATAGTTTTGCGAATAGTTCAGGGGTCGTAGCACAGCCGCCGGGGATCGCCTTTTGCCCCAATTAATCGCACGGATTGTTACGTACGTTCTCCCATAGAGATAACGCAGTTTGTTTTTTCTCTTGTATTTACCAATTTAGCTTGTTTGTTTCGTAACGAACATGATTTTTGCTGCACACTGATACAATTCATATGTGAATCCACCCACCCTCTCTCTCTCCATATATATATATAGACATGTACATATGTGTATAAAACGTACCCCAATTCGAGCATGGTTTTCCTTCCCTCCGGTTATTCGTTCTGGGATTTCGGAGATACGCAATGAAATATGCAGGGCCGGGCGGGACGTGAAATATTGAAACGATTACGGGTGTATTATGATTATTACGGCATCATCCGTCCACGTTTTATAGAAAGAAAAACCTTCTCCTTCCTCTCGAATTATCCACTATTTCATCCCTCCACCGAAAAAAGAAAAACCAGTAAAAGAAATGGAGACACGAATGAGATTTCCTTACTCCAATTTTCCAAAAGGACTATTTTTCAGTTTTAAGTTCAATTTCGTTTCGGAAATACGAATCAAACGAAAAAAAATCCACAGCACAACAATCGTGTTCGATTTAATTGAATTCACAGCAACATTTTGTTTGCTTCCCACACTGCAATACACGATTTATAATTACTATTTGATATCGTTCATTCGAATTAGTTATATCAATTGAAACGTAATTCAATTTGAATGTTTTATTGATTTTCATGGAATTACGTTATTGTTGTCGAGTCGGATGAGACCTAGTACATAGCCTTGAGGTATTCCTAACTCATAGGTTGCTAAGTTTTTCGGACAGTTTTTCAGAATTATTACTTTTACTGTACAATATACTTATGATGAATGCGAATACGACTGATTACAAGTCTTGAAATCAATGCTTCGGCTCATCGATTCTTTCTATCCGATAAATCATGCTTCGTACGACAACGACGGAAACGTCCTCTTCTCTCGCGGAATTTATTTACGTTCAAACCACCCTTCTCGATCCTTTTCTCTCTCTCTCTCTCTCTCTCTCTTCCACTCACTCCATTCTACGTATTTCATTTCATTTCATACACGCTTCACTCAGGGTCCAAAATGGGATCTTCCCCTCGGGGTCTTATTTACCTTCGCCCACTAATAAATCCCCTTTCTACATTTACGGACTGCAGATTCCACTCTTCCACGATTTTCATCGTTTTTTTCGTCTCCCCGCTTCTTCCACGTCTTCCTTTACTCATTCCTATCTCCCCTTCTATAACAAATCTCCCTTGTAAGTGGACGCCCCCGAGCATTTTTGCAATAAATCCAATCCAATTACCCGTCCGAAACCCAACAAAAACGAATATATATATATATAGATAGAGTGTGAGAGAGAGAGAACTCTTTTCGTAAACTAATTTCATAACTTCGCAAAACTCCGGAGCGATTAATCTACGAAATCCCAGCGGCAGAAGGAATTAGACTTGTCTGTTTACGTGATTAGGTAATCAAGTTTTCCTTGAAATCACCGATACTTTTGTTTATGAACGCGTACTGATGATAATTTGGTTGCATAATGAGTGTGTCTGATAAATCGATACCCGGCGCATCCACCCGAAAATTGCCACTGACTAATTATAACCGTGCAAAGATCCTAATTGAAATATTAAATGCACGATTAAATAACAAGTGGATTCAAGGCAAGTCAAGATTGTTGCTGAGAATTGTTACGTTACAAATTGGGTTTCCTGCATTAAGTTAGTCGGTTAAGAGAGAATTGGTGTGTGTGTGTGTGAGATTCTATATAGATTCGTGGTATGTAATGTAGTGTGAATGTTAAACCGAGCAAAAACACTTAATTTCTCTAACGGAATGAAATCGTTCTAATTACCAAAAATTACGCGCGTCGTTCAACACACGAAATTTGGAGAGGAGAGTCAACTTTAATTAACCGCTTTTGTTGTCGAATGAATATTAGCTACAAAGTGTGCTATTTCAATCCTCTACTTAAGTTTGAAGTTGAAAAATAAGCATTATAACTAACTATTATTTCGTTAAGTTGGTAAACGATGCACGGATGTATCGAAATAGTGATATAGTCCAATAGACACACGCTTCGCTTTTGTTCTGAACGCGAAATAGTACTTATTTTCAACGCAAGAGTGAAATGAAAAAAAAACACAAAGGAAAAACGGAAAACAAAATAAAACATTCGCATCATGAAGCGCTGAAACGTATTCCATTTCTCTTTTTTTTTTACTTCTACTTCCTTCTTTTGTTTCCATTTTTCAGATGCCTCCGTTGTTTTCATGCGCATCTCTGCAAAAATATCATATATGTATATATAAAAATATGCAGAGTAAAATAAATGAATATATACAGTGACACCCACACTCGTCCCATTTTCGCATAAAAAGAGGCGGCGGTGGCGCATTCTTTCGCAGCTTGAAATATTAGACGGACTCGTTTTTGTGTTGCGAACTCGGATTTTGTTTCGTTTCTGTCAACGTTATCTTGATTATGTAACAAGTTAATTAGTGTTTCTAAACATGTTGTTGTTGTTGCAGATGATGAGACGGCCTCGGTGAGCGGTGTGATAACCTCGAACGGGTTGTTCGATGGGGTCGTTTCGACGCGTCTGGACGACTTCTACGTAGAGCCGCTGTCCAGGTACTTGGAGAACGCTGGAAACCGTTCGGACGCTATGCACTCCATAGTCTACAGAGCTTCGGACGTGGAGAGGCCGACCAGCGGAACGACGGGATGCGCCTCGGAGAAGCTTCGACGGTCGAGGCGGTGGCTTCTCCAGGCCGAAGCGAAGCAGCCCCAAGACGAGGCCTCTCACTACTGGCACCCCAACATCCGCACCCGACATCCGTCCTTCGACCTGAACACCCCCTACAATCAGCCGATCGACGAAGACCTGATCGACATCACACCGAACCGGACGTTCACCGACGTTTCCGGTCTGATCTTCAGGAATGTCAACAAACGCGCCGCCATCGATCCGAAGAAGACCACGTGCATGCTTTACCTCCAAGCGGATCATCAGTTCTTCCAGAAGTACGGCACGGAGGAGGCCTGCATCGAGGTGATGACGAGGCACGTGCAGAGGGTCAACTCCATCTACAAAAATACAGGTGAATCACCACGATTACAACGAAAAAATCCGCATGACTATGAGGATTTCTCTCACCCTATTTTATCCGTGTGTGAATGCGCATCAAGAGGGGTGAAAGTGAAATGAAATATCAACAAAACGGAAATAGGGGAGGCGCTGATTGATTTAGTACCCCTAGCAAACTGTTTTCGGTACTCACTTTTTTTGTTTGTTGATTCGTAACTAGGGGATACTTTTCTAATAGGGTTTTTCTCTCTCTCTCTCGCTCAGACTTCAATCAGGACGGAAAACCGGATAACATCACGTTCATGGTGAAGAGGATCAAAGTTCACACGACCGAAGCCGTCAAGGATCCCCTGTACAGGTTCCCCAACAACTACGGAGTCGAAAAATTCTTGGAGCTTTTCTCTGGTGAGCAACACAAATATACAATAAAATGTAACACATAATTACTAAAATATGTTTTAACCTAAAACAAAGTTGGTATCAACATTGCACACCTCAAGTAATAGGCAACCACAATACTGCAAATAGCATTACTAGGCAACCTCATCTACAGCTCTGCAACGCAAAATCTCATAAAAAAAAGTTAACATTGTATAAGTAAATATGAGAATGCGAAGCGAAATAAACTCGCCCTTATTATATTCACTTGTCGACGAAATCGCCTCGAGTTTTGTTCCAGAAAACTTATATTTATATAAATTGTCGCGTTTTATCTCGTCCTTTTTACGACTCGCTTGTGCCGGATCCTTTTTGGAACACTTGTTACGCACATAAAAACCCCTCCTTTTTTAAGGGTCAAACTCCGGTGCAGCACTTCAACGAATCTTTATCTCTATCCCGTTTATAAAAGAAAATCAATTTATACGAAATGTTACTGTAAAATTAACTGCAATTTATTACGCATAATTCTATAAATAATCGACAATAGATGGAGCTACGTATATTTTTGTTTAGATTGAGGTCATTCAGTTGCAGTATTTGCTGTAGACTATCTCTACGGTGAGAATGATTAGACTGACTGCTATAGTAGATACGAGAAGGACGAGTATGCTGTAGACGTGCTGAATGGTGACTTGGGAAAACGTGATTTGATCTAAAGAGTTATCGTTTTCTTGGTCGGAAACCCAGTGTTGCTCCATGCGTTTCAGCATGCCGAAATCCACCAATTTCTGTATCCTAAAATGTTGATCAAATTTAGACCTTTTGAGTGACAATTCTAACGTGGACGTAACTCCATCTGTACGGTGTTTTTGAGTGGAAAATCTTCGAGCATCAAGAAGGAATTGGGTTTAATGAAGAGCTTATCCTTGAGGAAAGCTATTTCGCAGGCAATCGGAAATCTTCGCCTGACAGTCGATACGACAGTTCGACTTTCCAAGATGACGACTTTATCTCTGCAAAGAACCGGAGCGACGTTCCTCTGATCGTTCAAATCTAGACAGCCGGGCCCGTTCACCAAACCTCTCCACTCCGGCATTAAGCTACGATTCGAGTCCTGAAAATGTTGAATTTTTACACCAATATTTACCTTTAAAACTTAACGAAGATTACAATGAAATTATTGTAGACGAAGCTGTTCGTGCGGACGCACAACGAATGCGTCTTTTTCGTGAGAACCTCTTCCAGGGACTTGAAAGGAAGCGCGAATTCGTAGCTCGCCAATTGCGAGACCAGCACAGCGTTCATCGCAGAATAGAGAAGGAATCCGAAGAGCAAACACGTGAGCACTTGGATTCGCGCCGAAGTGCTCTTCACCCCTGGGTCGTAACCTAACAAAAGTAACAGAATTGAAAATGTACTGTCGGGGACACTGGGGGAGAAATCTCGCCTTGATTTAATAAACCGCTGAATACGGTGAAGAGACACGTGGAAATGGCTAAATCTCGAGTGCCGTTTCCCAGTCTATTGCTTAATCTGTTGGTGAAGCACAGAACGAATCCGAAGGTCAAGAGGAGAGTTATACTAGCAGTCCATAAATTGGTATCCAAAGTTTTCAAGTAGTACGATGAAGACGCCGTAGCCTCCGGCTTTTTCATGTAGAGATGATACCTGAAATCGGTTTTCGAAACAAACGATAATTAAGTGAATTACGGTGGTTTATGTGAAATTCGATTGAAGCGCCATCTGTTTACTGGGATTGTTAATAGAATTGTATGCACGATTTGTATAGGCAACACATTTTAGTTCTAAATATTAAAATTGCGTTCCTAAACAAAACTACATCATTTCTACGTGAAATTAGGCTGATTAGTTGAGTGCGGAGACAATTGATGCCTGAGATTTAGCGTAACCGCCGTATTATATATGTGCGTGTAGTCAATATATTATACATCAATTATATTTTACAAATGAACATCGGTGCTGACATAATAATCTATGCGGTTGACGCACGCTTGATTCATGGTGGTAATTACGAAGATAAATTAGTTTTCATATCCATAGATATATATATAGGCAGAAACGCGGAGATTACGCAAACAGTGATTTACTCATTTCGAGCAAAAAAAAAGAATACATGTACAAATATATGAATTATTCAGAATTTTCATGGTGTTCCTCGGGGCAATGTACTAAGTCCCAAGAGACACAAATCGGTTGATTTAAGCTCGGAATCAGGTTTACCAATTGTAGAAATAAGGTTGAGAGTATTCGACGTGCCTCAACCCTTTCTTGTAGACCACGGCCGCCAACATGACGTCGGCTTTGCGTTGCGTCATCAGCTCGATTCCGGTGTCGTAGTCCACCGACCGCACGCTGTGACTTTACAGGAAGAATAACATGAAAACTGCGCCTAAACCTAAATCAGATTTCAGTGCGTACTTGAAACGTAGTCGATCTTTAACCGTGTGCCAAATGTCGCCTAGGAAACCACCCAATCGCTCCACGGAATCGTTGCTCGAAGTTATGTAAGGAAGCATCTAGAAATCCACAATTGAGAATCGAGAGAGAAAAAAAACAATAGACAGACTCACGTTGTCAGCGACGACGCGCACGCTGCGATCCCCCATCGCAAATTTATGCACGCAAATATTTTCATTCAAATTTTTCGTTTCCGCTTCGCCGTTCTTTTTTTTGGTCTTCTGCGTATTGCTTTTGTTTCGCCGTTAAACTGCAATTTTCCCCATACCAAAGCCGCCTCCGCGCTTCTCTTTTTTTCGGAATACTGAAAGCTGAATCGTGTTGCATTAGCATTTATACCCGGCGCCTCCGCTTTTTTTCCCCACCTACTTTCTTTTATTCATACTTTCTTCTCGTTCAAAAAAAAAACCCGCATCAATACAAACATTTCAACGCGAAATAAACTCAACATTCACTCCTCCCAACTTAAAAAAATAATGATATTCAAGTCATCGCAGCAAATCACATTCGATTCAAGGGATGTCTCGTTAATTCCAAATTCTACTCATACTCGCCCACTACAAACTACATTTAAGTGTAAGCAAAGTTATATAATTCCCTTGTGTGTTTGCACAAACGCGTTATTTATACGAAAGTTCGAGAGCTCGTAAATCTTTAATCCCGCACGGGAAGAAGCGCGTTTGTTTTGCGCCAACTTTCCTCCACTTTCCTCTCTCTCTCTCTCTCTCTACGGGAAAAAACAAAAGGAAACCTCGTGCGAATTTTCCACATGGAAATGATCGGCGGTGAGAGAACAATGTGCATGCAAGATATCGTCGCTCGCAGCGCCACCTCCACAACTCAAACTCGAACTCATACTAAGAACAACACTAATAACAATACATTATTCAAGTTTGGAAAGCGAAAATTATATTCCCTCGAGACGTCTCGATTCTTGTCGAAAATGAATTATTCTTACAAGAAAAACGTAGATGGCTCGGTTTTGTCAAATGTCATAAAAGAAGCTTTTTCGCTGTCAATTTTCTTTGCGCAACAATTTCAATAGACTTTACTACTAAGTAGCGTTCCCATTGAATTTTACGTGATCATTTCCTTCCAATTGAGGTTAAGTCGATTATCTTTAGATAACCCGGTAAAGTTGACCTTCCAATGTAGTTTTATCTAAAATTTCCTGAACAATATTGCAAAACGAAAAAGAGATCAAAGTAGTCTTGATCAATCGAAACAGAAAATAGTTGTTGTGAAATGTCAAAAACGAAGTCAAATTACCACCATTTTTGATGCCATTGAGGTTAGATAAATTGTCATTTGACAGTTGATTAATGTCAAACTTCTAATTGTATTGTTAAAAGTTTGAAATAGCGTAGAAACACGTTAAAGTTTAAACTTTTCTTGTAAATTCTAACGTTTGATGATAGATGTCGTGTTTTCTATTAATACTCTAGAATAGTCATTAAGCATTCTCGGCGAAGATTTATGTTACAGTGAGAGGGCAAAAAAAAATGGTTACGACCGAGGGAGTATGTTGCAATAGAAAAAATATATAAAGAGAGAGAACCCTCCGGAGGGACCGTCTCCGTAATAAACTCCGGTTAATTGTGACCCTCGGAAAGTCCAAATTGGCTTTACGCTCGTCGTTCGCTTCACTTTTTTCGCCCTTTTAGACTTTTGTGTGCTTATTTGCAATATTCCTACGTTCGATTTGTACGAATTAAATTGGATTCTCCGCAGTAATGAGGCCGGGGGTGAAACCTCGGGGAATCCCCTAACGAATCTCCAGGATTTATTTACCATTTACTTTCTGTAGCGTTCTCATAATATCGTACATTTTCCGCTTGAGTTATGAGTTATTCCAACTAGAGAAATGAATACAATTTTTCCACCACCTCGTTTTTCTTTCTTTTTTTCCTTCACATTTCCATTTCCTTTTTTTTTCTTTCTCTTTTTCATCTAGTTTTATTACGGTATCGATCCGATAGATGGATGGAAACATTTGTCGCGTCCTTGATTCGGGTTCGGCCCTTCCGGCTACACACACACACACAAACACGCACGCATTTCTGTGTGTGTGTGTGTGTTTGGACGTCCGACGCAAAATCGATAAACCGTAATCATCGAAAGGGCATTTCCATCCGCGTCATCATGATCGGCAACTGTTTTTCCCGATGCAACGCATCCGCGATTCCCGTTCAAATTTATCGGGGTAAACAATTGATTGACACGTGCACACTCGATCGTTGTGATTCCAATTAAAAGAAACAAAAAACGATGTGGAACCGAGGCAGATGCGAATTGCGTTTTGACGAGGCCGATCGATCGGTGTTTCGGCGATAAATGTTGAATTAAGACACGAGATGGGGGACGACGACGATAAATTTCCAGATTTATTTGTTTATAAACAGAGAACGAAAAACGTGAAACAGGACCTACGTGATTCCGGACGATAAATAACGGATGGTTTTCGATCGTAAATAAAGTCGAAACTGATACAAATATTCATAAGAATCAATGCTTGAAACACGGACTAATCGATAAATAATTGGGTTATAAGACATAAGGTGAATAGCCCTTATATTTTATCATATTTTTTTGTTGCAATAAATGTTATTACTATCAAGTTATAATTTCGAATGTCAAAGTTGGCTGTCGAATTTCAATTTACGGTTGTATGAAAAACGCCATCTATCGTCCATTAATTCAATTCTGAATGGATTATCTATTCCTACATGTAATTGCAGAAATACAATTATTATATACGTTTTTAATATTGCTTTACCTAATCTTTGAAAAGAACGCCATCTATCGTAAATTGATTCAATTACATAATTAACTTTTAAAAATGATGTTCACTTTAAAGAATTAATCATAATTTGCGTTTAATATATAATTTTGCTTCCATTTTTCACCAGAATTTTTATTTTTTTGTTGTTGATGGATTGATTCACTGCAGGGAGCTGGAAACATCCCTTAATCGTCTCGGGGAGATTATATTAAAAGGAACGCGCGTTTGATTTTGATGGATGAAAGGGTTATGAAATTAACGCCTCCGAATATATCCCTCTCTCACTTGGGATACAGACGCAACGTCGTGAGCCGTCACGGGATTAATTCGAATCGTTTAATAAGATTTCTCCTTTCTTCAACCCACAATCACCCTATTTCAACCATGAAAGGCAATCATCTTTCACTCATTCATCGTTTAAAGATTGACATGTTTGTCAAAGTATGAACTTTGCTTGTTTGACATATGTCAATTTGACAGTTTATTAAGAATTTAAGGTACAATGTACAATTGTTTGATCTGATAGTCGATTATTAAAGCAACCCACAATACCGCAGATGCAACCCTTGATGCAGCAGACACGTCACCAATTGAACATTTCCTATACGATTCGGTTATGCAACAATAATGACAGATGTTAAGGTTACCATTGATTATGGATGCAACCCGTACTGCAGAACAAGAGTTGCGGTTGCTATGTATCTCTTGATGAAAGTAAGGATTATTAATTAATCGGTTTAATCTCTCGGCGCACGACGATTATTGCGATTTCCTGCTCCGAAGCAACGTCGGTTGCGAACAAATCGATGCAAAGAATAAATCAAATGCGTTAAGCCGAGTCGATGTCCGGATAAATCAATGCCACGTCCGCGTTCCGTACGGATGTGCAAACGTTGATTAAGCTGAGTTATGGGGTTTCGGAATGTTTGCAAAGATTCCCATCGGGCTCCGATGATTTAGACAACACAACAACCACCACCAGCTGTCACCTCCACTCTCTCTCTCTCTCTCGCTCTTGCTACAGCGTTGCTTCTCCAGCCGTCATACAACTCTGGACGCTCGGGTGTGCGATGGGTGGTGGTGGAAGGACATTACCGGAAGCCCCTCAGGAATATCGAAGTGTGCGGCCCGAAGATAACCCGCACTAATAGTGTTATGTATTCCGGTGATATCTAGTGAAGGGTGAGCGGGATGGTGGTGGTGGGTGGGGGTGACGATCAACCGCCGACGCCACCACCGCCAGCTCTGATAGATTTATATTAGGGCAAATATTTACACCGAACCAGCCTCCCCCTCGATAATTCAATAAATAATGCGGTGTGTTTGCATGAAATTTATACACACACATAACTATGTGTTCGAACCACAATGTTTAATCAACGCTAATTTCATATTGAAACTGGATGCTGTTTTGCTACCCCACCGAACAAAACGCTCTCTTCGCAACACGTAACTAATTACAATAAACAAGCGAAGATCGTTTACGTTATTTGTTGAACAATTTGAAGTGTTCGCGAAACGGTAGACGTGCTTGTCGCAGCAGACGCGAATAATATTAAGGGAGAACTGAATATCGCAATGAAATGAGCTTTTTCTTTCGCTCCATTCAATCGAGTTCGCGGAGTGGAGACGACGTAATTTCGGAGACGTCTTGAGGGAAATTACAAGCCCAATTTCATCCGAGCAACCCTTCTTTTTTTCTTCTTCTTCATCGTATTATACGCATATAACAACTTGCTAAAGCGTTTTCAATCGTCGCTGCATGCGAAATGAAATACGAATTTCGTTAGGGACAAAGGAGGCTACCCCGCGGAACCTCACTCAATTGCCGTCCAATTTCAATACACGATGCATGCAACCGAACGTACATGGATGCAAACTATATACTTTTATTATCAAATTAATCACCGTCTGCTCGAAACTGAAACTTTTCTCGATATATTTCTTACTTTTTTTTCTCATCTCAGTCTTTCCTCGGTGCGAACTAAACTGTCTCGCTCATCCGAAGGTGAGTTAAAGCGAACTTTATAATAATATTAATTGCTTTGAAAGTTGCGGCAAAAGTTTCGTCCCGGGAAACTTCCAGCAATGAATTTCTTACAGGGCGAATAAAAAAGGGAGTATTAATAAACGAACGGAGTGTAGAAGTGAGGGTAGAAAAAATATGAATGAACGAAAGCGTGGGAAGGGTGAAAAAAAAACAAAACAATGACGAGGAACGAAGCGAAAGTGAAACGAAAACAAGGGAACAAAAAGGAGAAAAAAATGAAGCAGAAAACAAAATGGCTTTCGGCGAGAGACGCACCCTGCAAAAATCATTTGATGACTATGAAGTGGCAATATATTTTCCCTCAACAGCACTCGGCACTCTCGAGAGCACTCGTCCGTAATTTAGGATCTTTTAATTCCTTGCCCCCTTCATGCGCACCTCCTCCTCCTCCTCCTCTTCACTAATTCCTCCCTTTTTTTTTCTCTCTCCAACTCTCATTGTTTCTTCGGCGCTGTTCATTTTCGGGTGCGTTTTATTAGCACCGAACTCGAGTTGTCTCGAATCCGTACAATAAGCCACTCTGGGAAGTTGGAATTCGCATTGAAATTGCATCACTTTTCTTCAGTATTTTTTTTCTTATAGCTTCAGGAGGACCCCGTTTCAGTATGGATTGATGCTGTTCAGGCTTTATAATGTCTTTTTTCTTCTGTTCGTTTGTTTCAGAGGAGGACTACGATGCTTTCTGCTTGGCCTACATGTTTACTTATAGAGATTTCGAGATGGGAACTTTGGGGTTGGCGTGGACGGGCGATCTGAAGAATGCCGGAGGAGTTTGCGAAAAGAATGGGGTAAGTCTTCAATAGAAACATCGATTTGTTACAGTTAAGTAATGGAGGAAAATCTGTATGTTTGTATGGGGTCACGATCATTTCTGCCCCCTTGCGGTGATTAATAGCACCAGTTTGCTAACGTCAAATTAAATATCAATTATGCAACCAGGTTGACTGAAGGTGGACATTCACGCTGTTCGACGATTCATTATTAGGCAACCAATCAATACCATCCGTGACACATCGAGTGTGACCATTTGGTTGCGGTTTTTTTTTAAATAATTCGTTAATTATGTAACCGAATGTGCAACACGGGAGGAACTGTGTTGTATCGATGCGTGACAATTAATAAATGAGAATTCGTTAATTGGTGCCGAATTCAAACATCAAACAACAACGCTGTTTGCTGTGCGTTTAGGTGCAATTATGTAATTCCGACGGGTTTCGAGCACGAAATCACAGCAATCGAACGACGATAAAACAAAACCAATTTACGTTTGCGTGTATCTGTCTCTGTGTCTGTTTGTTGGGACTAATTGT
This sequence comes from Nicrophorus orbicollis, assembly GCA_018845635.1. NCBI lineage: Eukaryota > Metazoa > Arthropoda > Insecta > Coleoptera > Silphidae > Nicrophorus > Nicrophorus orbicollis. Next base: position 78,752 of record JAFMTC010000325.1, read on the forward strand.
TAAATTAATCGGACGTGGAGGAATGTATTGGATTCCGACCGGCCGCAAAACACATGGCTCGGCTTACTTGATGCCCAGCTGCAAATCGTTCGGTTTGTGAACTTCCAGTTTGCCGTCGCTACTCGGGTTTAATCATGTTAAAGACCGGTCGGTTACGTTACGTAACGCCCGAGGCGGATCCATTAAACTGGCCGCTGCGGACGACGATTCGGAAACTTTGGCAAAGTTGAAAAAATGCTTTTTGGCATGGAAAATCGAGTCTCTTTACAAATCATTGAATGTCTCGGTAACTAAATATGCTACAATTATTAGTGAGCACTCAAATTAAAGCTAAATGTCCAAGCTTTCCAATGAGCTATCAACCGTTGTTGTAGCTATTACAGTTTTGCTGTAA
>JAFMTC010000334.1:0-16964 GCA_018845635.1 Nicrophorus orbicollis
TTATTGCGGAACGAGAGAAAAAAAGACGTTTCCTTCTTTTATAATATTTCGTTCTAAATTGATCTTTGCCTTCTTACAAAAAAATATTTTACATTAAAAAATCGTTACTCTTAATCTCCTATATAATATACTTCAATTAGTTTAAGTCTTAAGTAGTCTACTTATAATATGAAGCGATTCATCCACATGTGTTTTCTTATCATATACATTAATTTTTCAATAAATGTTGCTCAATATTGCAATGCTGGATTTATATTTCATTTTAATTGTATTATTTGAGTTTATTTTTATATCGTCGATTTCATTAATGATTTCATATGATTTTACATACATTAATCAAAATTTACCAGTAAAAGAAATGTTAAAACCGGTTTGCTGTAAAGAAACCGGTATTGGAACTTCTAATTATATATTATATTGTTACATATTTTACCTTTTCAGTTTATGCCAACTTATCATATTTCGCAACAGTTTTATAATACTAACAGTCATAACAATATGTCCTACCATTCTTTTCTTAAATATTTAAGATATTTTTCATTTTACAATTATTATCTAAACCATTTTCAGAGAGACCGATCGATCGAAACGTGATGCGATAATTTGCATAGACAATAACATTAATTGATAGAAATAGATTTTGACCTAACGGATCTGCTGGTTTGTTGAACCGCGAATGCAACAGTAATGCATTTTGCAAGACAAGACACACATCACACGAAGTACATAATAAGACGTGGAAAGGCCTCAAAGAATTTCATCGAAATATTTCCATACGATTCTCAACGAGAGAGCATATCGTGCTTGCTTTTCTATCGATTCTATCGGTACATTTATAAATAGCAATAAAACAGCAAGACAAAGAAATTTCAACTTGTTTTTCCATTTTAATTACAATTATTATGCATTCATTATTTGCACGTGGATAATATTTTTTTTAAACTTTTTCTATTACATTTTCCTTCTTTTAAGGTTGAAGTGTGATATTTATAGGTGCAGCAAAAAAATATTTAAATTTTATCAACTACAAAGATATCATTCGTTTTAAATGAACAATTAAATTCATTCATTTAATGGTTTCAATTTGTTCCACTTTTTTAGTATACAATACATTGTAAATAAAATTTCTCCTAGTTAACAACTCTTAGTCAGAATACGAATAAAGATCAAAGTTGAAACGTTTTAGGTGCAGGGTTAAGGGAAAATCTTAATACCTAATTCTGAAGAGAAGAATCCTACACTATTTTTGTCCATTTTTCCAAAAATGTTCAAATTAAATTCATTCTAAATTACATTTTGTAATCCAATAAATTATCATTTACATAAAACTGGATGAACCTAAGTTGCCAGTACTTTTCTTTCCAAAACCTATTTAAGGAAAATCATGTTTACTAAATATTAGTACTACTTGAATTAACCTAATGTCAAATAGTAATATTTATAATAATAGATAGAAGTTATGTCTAATGTTTATTTTAATTAATAATATTTACATTTGCTTTTCGTAAACCCCACTAAGCCTTACACAACAATATAAATACATACAAGATAAATCTAAAGAGTTTTAATCCAGGAACACTACAAAATATGAAGTATTTATTTGCTTTTCGTAGAGTAAACGTTATGGTCTGGTGCTTTTTTCCAATTTTTAATGTAAAAACCCTGAGTTAAAAACTATTATCCCCTATTGACATTCACTCTTCTCAGTAAAATTTGGGTGTACTGACTGTAAGTTTTAATGTAAATAGTACGCTTTGCTGCATTTTCTAGTAGAAAACAGTTTGTTCAGGTCTTTAAAAAAAAGCAGGTACTCCGCATTTCTTGCCGTGTTTACTGTTGTTCCATTTACAGCCACAAAAGCAAGTGGTCATATTCAGAAAACATACTACAACTGTCTGCATGATTAATATTTATACACAAATAAAAAATATTATGTGGAAAAGTGTGGTATAAAGTTATTTTTTCTAAAACAATAACCATTTTTCCATTAACTAATTATTAGTATTTCAATTCGTTTCCAGAGATTATCTAGTATGGAGATACGTTTAGTAAATGAAAAACTTTTTGAACAAACTATAGTTACATTAAATAACAATCAAAGTATTATTTAAACTACAAACCATGTTATTGTGCACATAATACATTATTTATATTATGAAATAAAATTATTGCTCATAATAATATTTCTGCGTGAATAATACACATATCAAAGTTCATTTCATACTGTTTTGAAGAATTAACAAAATGTAAAATGCATGTAACATTGTTTGTTCTGGAAAAATTGCATCGTTTAATGATCACCAATTTCCTTGAATTATTTTATTAAAAAAACAATGATAAATGAATGAACTAAACTATTAACTACTTAAATGCAAATATAGTTATAAATAATTAATCATTGTTATGAAGTCACAAACACTCAAGTAAATTAACTTTCTTCTATTAATATTTTAAACAAAATTAAATATACTTTAAATTGTTTCTTTCTTATATATTAGCAACAAATTGACAAAATGTATTAATTATTTATAGAATACAACAATACCTCGCATAATGCGGTTCAGATGTGTCTAGATTCTTTATAATCCTATTTATTTAGTAATTGCAATAATACAGAAAGTTTTGAAAATATAAAGAAGTGGCTTAATAAAATATTTATTTGCTAATCTCTTTTTATTTAATAGATAGAACGCAATAATAAGAATATCACGAGATAAGCAAAGCAAACAGATAGGTAAGTATGATAAACGGATTCAAAAATTGTTATGATGAGAATGATAAATACAGGATTGTAAAGACGAAGTAGCAAATAAGTTAATTAAAACCTATTAATGAAATAAAAAAAATATATCATTTTACTACATGTTTTTTTATTTATTTCATCCTTTCTTAATGAAAAATGTTCGCATATTTAAAATGAAAACATCACTAATATTTCAATGTTCATTTGGTATGATTGGCTACGTTTATGTTTACATAGTAAAGTAATACTATGAAACAGAGTTAAACTCAGATGTCACCTTCTGTCAGTCAAATAAGTTAACATAGAGATTTATGAAATTAAATCAATTATATCGCAATTTATTCTATATATATTAGATCATATAACAAAAATGTTGAGAAATTTTGAAAAATGCTATGGCAAATTTAAATAATATAATATTTAAATAAAAAAGACTATTGTTTGTACAATATAACAGTAACTTTTTGTATAATATAGGCAATTTATATGACACTCAAGTAGGAGGCTTTAGGAAAAGTATAACATATTTACGCATATACTTGTAAATTTAAACCTATGATACAATTACATCAATTTTGTTAACAACTTATCTTTTGTATCATGATTTAAAGCTGTGACTTACAAGGGTGAACCATTGGATAACACCTTTAAAAATATTACGAAGAAATAAAGACTATTAATATTAAAACATAATTACGTTCCTGGAAAAAAAGAATTAATTACAAGAGTTTGAAATGTAAATATCTCGGTAGATTAAGTAATTCATCTTTGGAAAACATAATTGTTATTATTTACAAATTATACATTTTTTTCTTATTTTCACCATCCTATTCTAAACCAAAATTGTACCAGTCCTCGATAGATACCTCTCCATTTCCCATACATTTATTTTACAAGATTCCAATTTATCGTTTCTATCCAAATTTTACACGTACCCTATACCAGTACTAATTGTGCCTATAATTTAGTTCTTTTTCTATCCCAGGTAATCTTTGTTTCTAATTATGACTATTTTTGTTTGGAATTTTGTTGTTTTTCTTTTTCAATTTTTCTAATCAATTAATTGGCTTTTATAGAATGCACTCATTAACTTTTTTTGTATGATTTTTTATGTGAGTTATAAATGTTGAACTCTTTGGGCAGTAAGACCTTGGTCGTTAGCCCTTCGGACCAATAATTAATATTTATAGAGTTATGTTATAAGGCATAGGTACAGGTTTGTACAGACCGAGGAGCGCGAGTTCGATTCCCGATCCCCGATCATCATACAACACAGGATTTTGTGATCCTAACAGTCATCAAAAAGAATTAGTCAATGAGCAACGGTTACAAATAAGTGTTAATGATGATGGGCGAATTTCCGAATAGAAAGATTGCAAAAATCGTTGCATAAAGACAAAGATATATTATTATTAACGAAAAAGTATTAATCAGGAAATATGTATAAATATGTAATTAAATTTGTCATTTTATAAATTGTTGTTTTAATGTTTTAAGTAGTTTTCTTATCAAAATCCATGATTTTAACTTTAACAGTTGTCTAACCTTCTGTGTAAATTAATGTTTTAACTAATATTTCAAATAACTTAAATTAATTTCCTTATGAACGTAACTATGCAAAAAGCAAGGTTAGAGTGTCTTATATATATCACCAAAATTATTTGTAGTATATTTCAAGAATATATATATTTGCAAGTCTTATTTACCAACTTTCTTCGGATTCACAGAGAAGAGACCACAAGCTTGCATAACGAGAAATCAGGAAGTAATTCTACGGTCTTCGATGGATGCTTTAAAATACTAATGTCGTTTAAAACGAATTTTCGTCGTAAAATTAACATACTTCAGAAAAACCATCAAATTTGATCATTTTTGTTAATTGCATATTTCACCTACATAAGTAAACGCCAACTCTAACTATTCATTAAAAAGAAAAAAACATCCTAATTATTATATAACACGAAATTTAGCAACATATAATAATTATTAATTTCAATTATAAAAAGAAGATGTTACTTTGGGTAAGATAAATTGCAGCTGCACTAATAAATCATTTTCATTCATTGTTCCTTATTTAGTCACAACAATCGGTGTTAATTATATGCCAAAAGCAGACGATTAATTAATTAACTAACAATTCAGAAAAGCCGTTTCACCTCAAACACTCTGCCGCATAAAAAAATAATTTTCATAATGCCTACGGTGATTACAATAATTCGCGAGGAATACGATTTTCCCATGGAATCAATTGCAAAAGAATGTTACAATTTCCATCCTCGGGCTGCCAATTACAATAAAGTGGATGAGAGATGAGGTCTATCATTGTATAATCGGAAGGAATTGAAAGGTATTTAAGGAAATGAGAATAAAACTGAATATATTAAAAGAGACAAAAAAATAAGTGAAATTTATGAATGGAAACAATGAATGGGTTACATAATTGTTGCTATTTAATAAGAATCATTAATACAATAGCACAATTTCTTAACATTAATTTATTGACTTTTTTTTGATATAAGAATGATTTATATCCAAAATATTACAGACATTAATATAACTTTCAAATGTATATATTGACTTGTTAAGGTGACATCGGTTAACGCTGTTTTGATTACTGTTTGTCAACTAAGAATGCATCCTAAGCTCTAAACGAAGTCTTACACTATTCTACAAAAAATTGAAAATCGAAACGTGCAATAACAAAATAATGAGAAAATTAAATTTAAAAAAATATTGAATATACAATAATTGTTGGAAAATTAATAGAGAAATCGTAAGCCTGTTAGATTAACCATCTGCCATCTAGGTCAAGGCAATAATAATCGAATGGTTGGAAGAAATTAGAAAAAAATCGCATAATACTTTTCTTCACTTAGCAGAATTACTGAAATGCAAATAACTTTCGCTGACGAGAAAGAAGATGCGATCTCTACAAGAATACGTCTAGTGAATTATATAATCGTATTTACATTCCTATGTAAAGCACTTTGCAAGATTGGTCAACATGCGATGAACATTTGTTTGAAACATGTCACAAAAATATCTTACATATTCAATAGTAATACATAAAAACGGTATATATTTTCATAGAAAAGAAGCAATATTTATGGAAAGTCATTTTGTTTATATAATAAATTCCCAACTAAATATAATTACTTGTTATAAGTGGTTATTTCCTAAAAAATCATTTGGTCCTTAAAAAATTGAAACATTAAACAAAATTTATTGTATTATTACTACTTAAAGGACAGTTTTATAACATTTGATACACATTTCTAAATACAATAATTAACAGATAAAAATCTAAACATCATATTTCACATTATAAACAAAATAAAATAATTTCTAAACGAATTAACTTAAAAATAGGACAGAAAGATCTATGGTAGACCTTTCTTACCTACAGACCATATACATATGATTGCTATGTTAAACGGGTGATGAACATTTTTTCGGATTCTGTATTTCTTAATCTAGATTTTTAATTTTTCTTTATAGAAATTTATAGTATGCAAAACATATCTTCCAAATAATAGTGTTTTGGGCCGCACATGAAAACTTGCCGGGCCTCATTTGGCCCGCAGGTTAAGTATGGATGGTCTACAGCATTAATTTGTTTTTTCTTTTGAACTTGTTCATTATTGTATTGATATATTATTATTTTAAGATATAAAGGGATAACATAAGTATACATTAATACATTTGAGGTGTAATATTGATAAATATGCAATCAACTCTATTTATCTTTTTTCTGTTTTCAAGTACTCGATTAGTGCGGTTTCAAACATGATATTCATCTAATACAATATATTATTATGTATAATAATACATACATACATCTACTCGATTAGTGCGGTTTCAAACATTGTTTTGTTTTGATAATATTAGTAATGCCAATGTAACATTTTTTAATTTTCATTCACATTTTACTTAAGAACCCGAAAACTACAAAATTAAGTATATTATTATAAGAATTAACTATCAGACATTTTCATAGTAAAAAAATCTTTAATTTAAAAAAAAAACTTCAGGAAATTAATCGAATGTCTCAAAACAAGGATTTTGAAATTGTTTGGTAAGGAAAAATATTGCAATAAATGCAATAGAAATCCAAGGAATTCTTTATGAGATTATGAAATAAATGGATTGCATTAATAAATGTACAAAATATATATGAACTAAATAAAAAAAGAAATTACTGCAATTCATTAAAATTTAATATAATAAAATGAAATGTGTTACCCTTTTTTTTCTCTAAATTTTTTGTTGCGAATAATTACGCCATTTAAAATTAACATAAAAAATGGAACGAATTAGCAAGTAAGGTAAAGTAAATTGATAATTTCGCAACTGAATTAACACAACAATGGGACTACACGAAGGTCCTTTTTACTAGTTGCGCGCATAAATAGCAATCGCTCGGTTTCGGTGGGATTCATTCAAAACGAAAATTCGTTCTATTGCAGCGTTTATTAAATAACCGAATTCTAAATTCATAATTGGCGACGCTCAGTGTGGAATTAGTGTATATTAGATAAAATATAGTAAAGTATCTGCAATAGTCGAAAGCATGAGAACCGAATGAGACCTATATCACAGAAAAGAAGATGCTTGCTTAATCTCGTAACGATCTCCTCCCGCAATATAAAACGGTGCGCATCAATTAGAGCCACCACATTACACCTCAATTTACCATCCGTGCCGCATCTTAAGACTACCACTTCTCCGACTTCGCCGCTCCACACGACTTTTGCGAAGAGAAAACCCGGTGATTTTGTTAAATTCATACTAGCAAAACCAGAGGAAGGAAAACATAAAATGCATTTAGTTAAAAGTGTTCTCACTGTCGTCTTTTGTGGATTAACAGTACACCTTGGGCTTTGCGTAAGTACAATCTCATATTTTTCAAAATTTATATAGAGAATCATCGTATTGAAAGTTCTGAATTCAAAATAAGAAACTATTTATATAAAAACAAATACGTGTAAATATTCATCAACAATGATCATACAGAAATTTTACATAAAAATGCACATAAAAATAATCAATAATTACTTATTATATCTTAAAGTAAATCAAAGTATAAAATTATTCATATTTATTTTGTTAAAATAATTTTACTTTACTAGAAATAAATAATTAAATAAGACTACAGAAAAAGTTACTAAAGTAGTTAAGTAACTTAAGGTACGTAATGTAATTAGTTCGGTGACTGATACAATTTACACATTCGAATCTAGAATAATATTGCTCTAGTAGAAATTAGATAGTTGGACCTTGTAACAAATATATTTTCAACTAAAATTATAATAAATTTTGTTATATAAAAGTAAATTAAACAGTAGAAATATCTTATTTTCATTGTTACGATAAATATACAGTGAATACCTTCAATTATTTACATAATCATGTGATAAACAATATTATTTATCGCTTACAGAAAAGCAACTTATATAAACTATAATATTATGGTTTATCTATAAAAATGGGAGAAATAGCAAAAAAGTAAATAATAGTGACAAATATTAGTTCATTTACAATAATTATAGAGATATGTTTCCTTATTTTTATTGTTTCAATCAATATTATTATTAATATCAGTTTCATATTTTAAGAAAAAAAAATATATTTCCAAACAATAGGTCAGCAGATGGATGAGAAAATGAAAGCTGAGTTGCACGTTCAATTAGTCACTAATTTGGAGAAGTCGTCGATAATAATAGTTTTTTCTTTTGCATAGATGTAATTCATAGAAGGAAATTTGTTATAATATGTCGAAAGCCATTTTATTATATGTGACTATAATTAATAATAATTAAAAAATATTATATAAGAATGTATATAAAAACATTTCGAATTTCCTTAAAACAAAAAACATATTTCCCGGTATAAAATAAAATTTAATAAAAAAAAATAGTTTATATAATTATGATAAATGTAGTATAATTAAAATATATGAAATAAAGGATAAATCAATAATGTTTATTGTAACAGTCAAAAACTGTGAGACGCGAAAAAAAATCGAAATTGAAAAAAGTTAAATATTTCATAATTTTTTATACCAATTAATAAAGTATTTATTGGATACAGAAATGCAAATATTTCGTAATTGGATTTATTTTTTGAAGAATGTATCAAATCAATTACGAATGTAACAGCACAATTTATAACTATTTCTCCGGTCGAAATAGTTATAACAAAATTTACGACATTCAACTTTTACTTTGCGTATTAAATGTAAATACCAAGAGAAAGATTTTTGCGAAATAGAAACTATCATAAGTGTAATTATATTTTTATTTCGTATAAATATTAGTTATGTCTAATAAAATGTAAGTAACTTTGAAAATAGATATTCAATATCCTTTCGTTGAAATAAATTATTCTAAGAAAGTTATGTTAGTATCATACTTTAGATATATTATATATAATTATTTACTTATTTCATTTGTATTTGTTTAACTTTTTGTTTAATATAAAGAAATCCCAGTATATTTCCCAGTAATGTTATTATCCATATATCTTATTATTTAAAGATTTTATTGAGAGAAAAGGCTATTTACCGAGATCTTTCTGCCCCAATATTTTTTTTTATTTCTATAGAATTTATTAACAAAATATAGTATAAAAACCTCATATAATCCGGGTTTCTGTAATATACCGGACTATTTTAAGTAATCTATAAAAATATTACAATAAATATTACGATAAAAATTCTTGATTTATTAGAATTCATTTAATTTATTCAATTCAAATGTAAGTTGTTTTAAAATTTTCAAAATTGTAAAATGAAAAAATCTGAACTAATTGTAACTACACGAGGTATTTTTATATGTTACTATATGTTTCGTATACATTAGATCGTTTATACAAGAATTTCAGAAATGCAAATTTTAAAATATAAAATAAAACTAGAACTGTAAAACATCTTTGCAAAGGTTTTCATACTCTAAAATAATAATAACATTAATTGCAACAACTACAAAAAATATAATGCTATTGCTGCAAAGTACTGTAAACTATACGTGTTTCATACTCTAATTATTGAATTATATTAAAAATAGTAAGTCAATATTCTATATTAATAAAACATATTTTAAATTCTACAATTATTTCGCACCCGGCGTATCCACATTTCGAATATAGAGATTTGCATATTTCCTTTGAACATTTTTTAATTAAATTTATTTATTATTTAGCCCCAATTTAGGTCATATAGTAGACAATCAAAGTATTTATGCAATTATTGATCATTCTTACTATTATCTTACATTTGATGGTATTTATTATCGTTTAACAAAATAGTCTAATTCTTAAACTTATTTTTCAACTTAAAAACGTTTTTAAATAAAAACTATTCAAACCTTAATATACAGTACACCTTCCCCTCATCATCATCTAACAAACTGATGTCTAGTAACACGATATTCTTAATGTAACCTAGGAACTGATGTCCTCCATCAATTTTCATAATCCACGAATGATTTTTTTTAGATTCAAGTGTATTAGATTAAAAAATATAAATTTTGAGACCTTCGAGAAAAAAACTTGAGCAATAACATTGAAATACTACCTAAATTTATTGATTAATTCCAAAAACAATTTAAACCGATTTCCTAGAAAAATTAATAATTCTAAATTCGGTTTTTGAAGTAGCATGTTTTATCTAGAAACGCTAATAGTTGCAGAAAACAATATAATTATGTACTCTGAAATTATTTAAAAGAAACATGCTTCAATAGTAAAAACTGTTGGGAATGGATCAATATAATGTCAAATTAATTATATTGTATGCAAACTTATGATTATTATAAGTCATTTTTAATTATTTCCCAAAAGTGTAATTCAATATCATTTTTGTATACAATTAATTTACGACATGCAATTTGAATGCACACAAATATTGTAATAATGGATACAATTATCACAATTTTCATACACTTAAACGGCATAAAACTACAATTTGCTAAACTCTTTGTAATTTTCTGAATAGTTGCACTTTTTAACGAATGCAAATGAGAGAAAGAACGGATGAGCGACTTCAAAGAGCGAAGCAATTAATTCTAAAGATGCCGAAGGTTGGAAGATAGCAGCCGGTTCTCTTTTTGTGTTAAACTGAAATCAAATTAACACTTCACATTTTAATTGCTATACAAATGATTTACATCTAACACAATGCAATGGGTCTGTCGCAATTGATTCCAATTCAATTTTGTATAAATTACGCAAAGCACATGATAAACATTATTTTATTTTATCACGCTTCGAATCTGCATGCGGCATGCAAATTTCGGGCACTAAAACAATGCGAATTGCGTAAATATGTAAATGCTAGTTGGCGTTGGGTCTCGGTGATAAAATTTCGGTGGAAACATTGGGAAATCAATACCCGTTTACGATTCGTTTCTTTTTTTTATACTCTGTTGGAATGCGAATGCGTTTAACGAAACGAAATTGAAATGGGAATGAACGGAGGAGGATTTTCACGAGAGATGAACCGGATGCGATCGCTCGGAACGCTCGTATATTGGCCGGAAGTTAACTCACCAGACACATTCTATTGTTGCAAATTGTTAAATAAAACGATAGAGTTAGTTGCACATCGGATGGGGGGATCTACACTCCGTTAACTTTTGCAATCAATATATTTGGATAATTTCTTCAGAACTACTCCAAGACTCAATGTTTTAATAATTCGAAATTTTTATCCAATTTTTTTATACCTTTTATACAATTGTTCTATTTAATTATCACATTGAAACTATAAAATATTTTTAACATATGGTATTTATTTTGCTAGAAAATCGTTTAAAATGAAAACAATAACAAACATAAGAAATATATAAACATATTATTATTATAAAAAAATTTTTACTTTCAATTTACGTTTAAAGTTCTTAAAATGACATATTTTTCATCAAAAGACCCACTTGGATCTGAAAAAATATGCGAAATGTATAAAAAATACATAGTCACAATCGTTTAGTATCAAATTAAGATAGTTATAAGATTAGAAAAACCAATAGCCAATGGACCTTTACTGTGGGTTTACTTTTGATTATGTATAAATATTATTAATGTAAGAATATGTGCTAAACATTTATGTTACAGGATTGAAACTTAATGAAATATTTTCTAATAATAATATTAATTGCAGCAACAACTCCAAAAAGTAAACTAAAAACAATAAAGATGAAGAAATACAAAAGAAAAATAAACTAAAAACCTATTAGCAAAGGGCTATAGCTCGTCTCTTTCTGTCTGTTTTCTAGATGTCTTGGAATAAGATAATTTGAGAAATGTAATAAACCAAATAGTATAAGATATTCATTTAATACTTACTAAACATGAACATCAAATCAAATTCATGAATTTATAGAATTACATATTGAATACAAAATAAGGGCAGAAAGACCTCGGCCCGGTATGGATCAATAAAGTTGTTTAAATATTAAATAGAAATATAAATACAAATAATTTCCACTAATAACATTTACATAACTAATGAGTTAATGATTGTCAGTAGTAATATAAAAATAACTTTATCTGATCTATGTGTTGTATTTTCATACATGATTTATGTGTATTTTTAAGTGCAATGGCTTATAACATTGTAATTTTATAGTAGATGTTCAGTAGTTTCAAACTATACTCTACGACTTTTAATTACAGTCATAAAGTATTAAACTATTATCAAAAATGCATATTATGAAATGAATGATATAATCAGTTGAGAACTCTGAGAGAACACCATTTCAATATATGAGTACACCCATACCTCGCTTTACGGCCTAGATACGTTCCACGAAACTTGGCCGCAAAGCGAAAAGCCGTATAACGAATCAATTATTGCGATTGCGCAAGATTGGCATCTATGGATATTTGTATGGGTATATTTTAACTTTACAAAATTTGATTATTTTAAGTAATTATTAGTATAAATATAACTTTTACTTTCATTAATTAATAATCTTAAAAACAGAATTATCCATTGTTAAAAATTAATGAAGAAATGAATATTAATTATTAATTTTTATGAGAATTGAGGTAAGTTTTGTAATAATATTATAATTACTTCATCATAACTTTTTGCAATGGTAAATACCAAAAGATTTATGCGAAATTCATGCAAAAAAAATACTTTTGTCGTGTATACCAACAATAATTAATTGATATTTGTGAAGTCCATCGACTTCTGTAATATTTTTTAATGGAAAATAATATATGATGATAAAATTCTGGAAATACATTTATATGTTTCTAAATTTAGTTCTATATGAATAATAATTAGAAAAAAAATGCAATATAATGTTATAGCCGAGAGGTTAAAAGTCCCTGCATTACACAAATCTGGTGTGACATGGTGCTGGTTCGAATCCCACCGATTAACCGGTAAGCAAAATAAGGTAGTAAGGCTGATAAGGACTAAAAGTTCAGAAATAGGGTCGTAACCAATAAATAAAAGTTATATTTTCTATGCATTTCTTTTACTACAAACAGCATATTCATATTTTATGTAATAGTATTGTTTCATTAATATTAATAGAAGCAATCAAAAGTTATAATTAAAATAGATATACATACATAGAAAATACGAAGCAATGGAATATTCTCACTATTGAAAGTGTTATTAAATCACTATTTTCACAAACACATTTCAATAATACACAATTATATATGAAACATTTTGAAATTAACAACTATAGGTATTGACGTTTGCGTGAACTGTCATTTAAAATTTCATTCCATGGATACTAGATATTGACCAATTGTCTCATGGTTATTAGGCATTCAATTGCAAATCGGTAAATATTCACTTTCTGATTTATTTTTTTTTACTTTTCATCTCCATCTTCCTCGTATCCGCAACGGTAACAATGGACTGGATGGTTATGTTTATTTTTTAATTTCTATATTTTATTTACGTAATGCACGTGAGTATTTAAATAAATAACGTACTACGATTCCCACATTGTATGGTAATAGCAGATAATAGGTGTGATCCAGATTGTGAAACGCGCTGCCGGCACTACAGTTTGTGCAAACCCAATTGTTATCATGCCTTCTTGCATTATGAGTCAAGATATTCTCATTTCTTGAGAGCAATTAATAATATGATTATAATAACACCATTGATTTCAACTTATAATTTATTGGTAAATAATATATAGTGAGCATGATTGAAATTATTAATCAAATTTAAGCCAAAGACACAAATTATTTTAAAAATATTTGAGATTAAATATAGAATATTGGAAATCCGTATTTCAAATTCAAATTTTTATAATCTTAAAATTGATAATAAACAAAGATTTTACATATAAGAATACATAAGACACTTTGAGTTTTAATATGATGATTTTAAAATGATTCATTTACTTAATATGTTGTTGTTTGTGTTGTTTTCCATATTAATATATGCTTTGAAATTGGTATGTTGCAGCAATTGGACGGATATATTCCAGGTCAAGACTATCCCATTTACAATGAAATCCCAAAGGGGCTTTCATTTTCCTGCCAGCAAAGAATTCCCGGATATTACAGTGACCCCGAAGCTCAATGCCAGGTAATTAATACGTTAATATTACAATTTTCAAAATATATAACCTTAATTATTCAAATTTACTATTCCATTTGTGAATATAGAAATCATTTAAAATTATTACTTTTTCATTTTGTGTATTTTCAATATCAACTACGAACTTTATATTTCTGATATAATTTGGATTAAATAACTTTATCATTGAATGAAATTTAACATTGAATTGAAAAGCACATTCAAATTAAACAATATCTTCTGAAAAAAGACATACTTGTTTGGATAGGCAACATATTAAACTTATTATGCTATGATTTCTGAAACAAAACAATTTCAAACGTAATACATTGAAATAATACAGAAACATTCTCTACTAATAAATAAGTTTGTTTTTCGATTTTGGTACTAAAGATTATCATTTTTCAACCTTTATACTAATGTTTGATTTTTGCACTTTTCGTGCTTGAATCTTTTCTTCTGGAAAATAATTAAATCAATGAAATAATTCAATAATTTCCTGAAACACTTTAAATATGATATGATTAACATTGATTTATTTTACGTAATCAATTCCAAGTGCATAATCCTATACAACTTTGAAATTCTATAAATCAAAGAAATAATGTATTAAATTTACCATTATTATTGGTTGTTTAAAAAAATATATTATTGTTACTTATTGAAATAAAATCAAATTGTATTAATTTAACAAAAATGAGCTAAAATACTGCGGATAATTGCCCAATGTATATGTAGAATTAATTATTTACATAATAATTTCTTAACAAAAAATTTAATGCAATTTTATTAATTTAATATTGATTGATATTAATGAATGTTCTCTATCAATTAGGTATGGCACTGGTGCTTGCCAAGTGGTCAACAATTCAGTTTCCTTTGTCCAAATGGAACCATTTTTAATCAATTCGCAAGAGTCTGCGATTGGTGGTTCAACGTCGATTGTGCTTCAACACCCAACTACTACAATATCAACGAAGACCTTTATAAGGTTCCCAATTACAACTCCAATCAATAATGACGTAAGTATATAACTTTCATAAATCTTAATTATTATTAATTTCAGATGAAAAATAGTTAAAAAAAAGCATTCTGTAATGCAATGTTGAAGTATACTTGTATCATAACTTAGTTTATAATAATTTAAAGAAAACTGTTTTTCCATAAACGATAGTATATTATGACTTACATCAACAATAATGCAAGGGCATGCAATTTTATTCAGACATAATATATATTTAAATAGGTAATTAATTTATATGAGAATTAAAGATAAAGGAAGCATTTAATTGGTGAAAAAAATGAAGAAACTGAAGTAAGAAATACACAAGTAAATTGGGTTGCATATCATACATTACAGCTTAGTTACGTTTATCCAGTAGCGTAACAGCGATTATATAATAAATAATCCACTTATGATGTTCATAGGTTCCACAAGCATCTATAACATTGTTTCCCACTGTAAGGCTCTGACCACACAAAGGATCAATTTAATGGAATGCGACAGATTGGGAAACACTCATCTATACTATATTTTTAATACGGTCAGGCTCAAAGTCCCGACATTAGACTTCCCGTCAATCATTTGCGCGACGCTCATTAGCCCGACCATATCAAATTCCCGACATCCGTTATCCCGACTATACCAAATTCCCGACATCCGTTATCCCGACTACATCAAATTCCCAACATTCGTTATCGCGAACATTTTCTTAGTTTATGGATATTGGTAAACAGTGACAACACTACGCTGCGTGTCTTAAAAAACAGCTATATTCAAATTAACCAATCCATATTTTCAATATTCTTCTCAATGTGCAGATAGCTTGCTTCAATAACCCCTTTTCCGACATATCTGGAGACTTCTTGAAGATTGTAAACATGGCTCAAACTTCTTCGGTCTGCTTCTAAAGTAGTATCTTGGAAGAAGATGTGTGTCTGGTTGCCACGACATTTGCAATCTGTCCTTTCGGACATTAAGGAAATCACACCTATTTCATCTTTTACTCAATTATTTACTTCCTTCTCTCGCTAAATTCCTCAATTGGCATAAATTTAGCATGTCTATATAAATTATTTTTTATATATGGGAATATGTGAACTGTCATTTTAATGTCAGAAAATGAATAATTTAATTATATTATACTACAAGGATATATGAGTCTAAAGATTATAATCCTTGATTGTACTATATTTTACATAAAAAATACAACTCTTTCCTGCACTCAGTTAGTTATTTTCTGCTATTTCATTGAATCTGATTTCTTGATTCTGAAGATTGAAACTCCAGACTTTCGCGTCAAATTGTCATGATTCATAGAGATCTTGGCTCTATTTATTAGTTAAGAAATAACGTTTTAGTGTATTTAACTTTTTTTGAGTTATACATCAAAATTGAATGAGAAACTCTGATCTATAGAATATTTTATTGAATGTACACATATACTTTATTTCTTGCAAATCTAATATCTATAACAAACACAATATTTTATCGAAGCTTCACCAGAAAAAGAATAATTTATGTAACTTAACTTTCATAGATCGTAATTATTATTAATTTTAAATCAACAATTGTTAACAAAAAGCATACTGTAATGAACATTCACTAAATTATTTCCTCAATTACTATTTATTTCTTTTCCGTTATAGAATACTAATAGTACT
>JAFMTC010000336.1:89268-106021 GCA_018845635.1 Nicrophorus orbicollis
ATAAGAGGTATTTTTCAGCAAATGACTTTGTAATAGATTTACACGATTTCGAGGAATCTAATTTCAAAAGATTTACTCAGCATAATTACATGTTACTGAATCCAAACTGAATATTTTGGTAATATTAATATATCATTATATACTCAAACCTCGCTTTACGGCCTAGATACGTTCCACGAAACTTAGCCGCAAAGCGAAAAGACGTTTAAGGAATCAATTATTGCGCTTGCGCAAGATTGGCAACATGTAGATATATCGACATGGAAAAATGTTTTTTTGCCGTTATAGCGAAGCATTTTAGGCCGTAAATCGAAAACATGCTTTAATTGAAGAGGGTGTACTAAATTATTTAGACTAAATTAAGAAATATTTTATGGTTTGATATATACTTGTTCCATAACAATATAAGAAGAAAACAATGTTTTAACGCAATTCATATAGAATTTTGAACTATTCTGGTAATACAAATTTGATTAATACTTTCAAAAACGAAATACATAATTACTTATATAGATCAAAACACTTACTATTTAGTTCAAGATTTCTAAATAAGTTCATTAATTTGTTATTTCAAGTGAACATAACATTTGATATTTGACTTTTTTAGCAATGTTTGTTGCGTATATTTCAAATTCACCAATAATAAACAAGGTGTTTTTGGCCTCGAAAGGCTTACAAAATAACTCCGCATTTGTCGTTATTTTGCGCCATGCACTTAGTAAAAGGCAATTGAATTTCATTGCCTTATTAGGTGTTTCGCAAGATAATTAAATCGAAGAAAAAATGTGCTGCATAATTAAGTCATTTGCTTGGAATCAAAATACAAGATTATGAGTGTATCCTTCTCCATACAATTATGTTTCGGAATAGATAAATATAAACATTGATCGAGCGCAATGCAATCGCAATAATTATAATTTATCGCTTCAATTTTCTATTTCTGGATCGGCCGGTTGCAAGTGAATCACTCTGTAGGAATTCACGACACTTCGTTCCCATCTGAGTAGTCCAAACGGACAACAATATCATTGCAATCGCGTCCTTGGACCAGAAAGAAGAAAGACCTGATGAAACAATGAATAACGTATTATGACGATGAAAATCGGGATGCTGGTTCCCATGGCTTAAATGGAACCTCGTCTCCACTGAATTTAATTATGTATGCACAATTATCGCAATTTCATTTAAATATTGCCATTGAAGATAAATAAAGTAAATAATACATTGGGGTCGACCTTTTTGACCCGCGGATCCCATTCACTCGTTCATTCATTGATGAAATCCTCGCAAACGTGAGCTGATATCCGGCGAAACTCTGTTACGTAACATTTGTCTTTGTATTTTCCAGGCGATTGGAGGTGAAACAGCCGCCGCCGGTTCCCAAATTTCGAAAGCCCCTGGAGACACAACGGAGCAGGGATAACCCTACGCCGACTTCGAGAACTAAAGCTGTGAAATCGCGTAATAAGGTATGTATTAAGAGGTGATCAAAATGCGTCTTATCTATAAAATACAAAAATTTTAGAATTCTGAAGCTCCTTCGGGATCACGATCCTCCTCGATCGATTTTGGTTTGAGGTAAGTTTGTTGAGGAACGCCTCCTCCGGTTCGTTTTTCTCTTCGTTAGATATGTGCTTAGGGTCGTTCTTTCCAGTTTTTTTACCCTACGTTTCTATCTCTTTCTTTCTCTCTGCATTTCTCTTACACACTTATAGCCTTAATAACAGAGGAGACCTTTGTCTGCTATACGCGTATACGCACCCAAATGCGATGATGCAACACGTGTGCACCAGACGGAGTCCCAGACCAGTTCCCACGGGAACAACCTGTGGCTGGTTTTCGCGTCGAATTACGAATTCCAGAATTGTTTATTGCTATTTTCGCATTTCCATCAGCAATATGAAAAAATCGGTTACTACTCAGGTTGCTACGGCAAGTGTAAGGTGAGAGCACCGGCGAATGCACTCGTATGCAATTAAGTCGAGAAGCTAGAAAGAGAAAGTGTGCTTATGCTATAGTAGAGTGCGTGAGATAAGATGGTTCCGCATGCGCACTGACTCACTAGGTGACTCGCTAAGCCACGTATAAGGACCGTATTAAAATATTTTTAATAATTATTTTCTAGAATCTTAATAAAACATAATACTAAACATTTTTTTGTATTCCTAATACAAAAAATGGACCACTGACTTTCCGCACATAATAAATTGTTTAAAATATCTCTATTAGAGAAAATAATAATACAATACAATTTTAACTGATTGTTATGACTTTGGGAATTATGTATTTATAATTAATAGAAAAATTATTAAGTTTTCACTAATTATGCATACACCTATTAAATTATATACTATGTACAATTATAGTATTTAGGGCCTCATTCAAAGTCTTCATAAAATATAAATAAAAAAATATCTAACCTAAACATAGAATTAGTTAATTGAGGGCCCACGCATATTGTAATTTGAGGGCCCTCATTGCGTTAGTTCTTGTCTCTCATACTTTGGGCTAAGAGCCTCCAAAATTAACGCTTCATGTTTGCGTTAATATAATTGTGATCAAAATATTTTTGAATGTTTGTTGAATTCTAATTTTAGTATTTTTTAATAAGCTCCACAAATTCTCCTGAGTTATACATTATTATTATTATAGGGCTCAAGGCAACTGCTAAACACAAAAATGTAAAGTTATAAATTGAAATTTTCATTTTTAAGATTCTCCCTTTTTTTAAATAAATGTTCATTTACTAATAATTAAATTAACAAGATATTTAATAGATTTAAATCTATCTGACTGATATTTTCAAGTTCGTATGAAATGTGCTATATTTTTATGGAAATTCATATTTGTATTTTCAAACATGTTTTTTCTTAACTAAATGCCAAAAGTCTAATGCGCTTAAATAAAAGTATCGAAATTTCATTGTATTTAGAAAAATTAGACAATTTCTTTTCTGGCTTACATTATAACATTAAGAAATTTTAAAATATTTTTTTTATTATAATTTAAAAAAATATTGATTAGCATAAACTAATATTCTAAATAAAAAATTAAGTATAGCAAAATGTTTTAAAAATAAATATTTATAAAATTTACTCTGACAATATAGTGGATTAGTGGGATCTCTGAAAAAGTTATTAGTGGGCCCTCAAAATATTTCTATTATCAAATTTTCTTAAATATTTTCCAAATTACTGACCATGATTACAAATATACATTACAAAGATCTTTCCAATATATACAAATATTTTATATTATTTGTAATTAACGAATATATTTGTGGGATACACTGTTGACTTCTTAATACAACATTGTATCCCACAGATTAAACAATTTCTTACATTTCAAACAAATATTTAATATACAAAATGAAACATTTAAAGATTATTAATAACTTTCTATTATTTTTGTATTCTTTTCATTGAATTCAATTCATCAAATCTCAGACATACAAATATCCATAAAATTATTTAGAATATCCTCTTAAACTTATACTTTACTGCATCTTCTAAAAAAAAGGTTGTTCTTTAAGCAAACAATTCTAGTCTTCGCCATTCCCTTTTCTCCCCACGGCAACAGTTACGAATGTGTTTTGTGAAGATTGGATCATTAATCTATTTTTTAGTATTGGGCGAGATCCGGACGATGCGAGTCCGTACCTGTTCTTTTGTGTCCGTCCCTCACTTTACCCGCTTAACGGTCCTTCAAAGCCTCGGATACGAGTGGAACTGCGGCCAGTCTGAGGTGCGACGTTCCGAGGTGACGGCTCGACATAAATAAGAAAGAACATCAACATACAGTGAAAGACTGAAGACACGAACAAACAAACAAGAAAAAAACGACTAACCAAAGAGGAAATAAATAAACAATACAAGTAAATAAACGCGACACACAGTGAAGATAGTTCTTCAACAGTAAACAATAGATAGTAAACTTGTAAGACTCCTGTTGGTTCCATTCAATTTCTTTTCTGGCGCACAGCCAATGTTTGTTATTGTTGTTTTCCATGTCTTCAGCGAGGTGCTTCTGAGTGACTGTTAGTGAGTGCCCGAGAAAAGAGTTTAGCTTTGGAGAACGTTGCTGGGAAGCAACAGGGCCAATAAGGGCTGGAAAAAAGGTTTTGTTTCATACTTTTTCTTCGCGTTCTTCCCTTCTGCCGTCTTCGCCGAGTGTGGTGTGTGGTTTCGTCGAAGACAGGGGGAAGGGAAGACGAAAGAGAGTGGAGAGTGTGGAATTTGTGGTGTGGAATTCGACCGGGTTGTAAATGATGAAGTTTTATTGCTACTACCCTCTTCGTTTTACGTAACGTTCTCGGATAATTACGCGCCATTATTCAATTTTTTTTCGTCCGTTCCGGCAAGGCTAAAACGCTTTGACTCGAATTGCAAGTAATTAATGTTAGGTTATTTATAGATAGAAGTAATGTTTGAAGACTATGTGATATGTATATCACTTTTCAGATTATATACACATTATACTTTTTTTCTATTAAAAAAATATTTACATTGCATTTATTAGGAATCATAAACAAATTAGAAATTAATTATTTTAATCTATCAATTAATTTCGAGTACGAATGATAATATTGCTAATTATTGAAAACATTGTTTAGCAATCCATACAATATCAAATAAGATAAAATAATCCAATTTTTAATAACCGTTGTACAATGAACTATCAATTTTAATTACCAATTAGGTCTATCTTTTTTGATAAACAATCATATGATTACTCCTTTAACAATTTTTATTTACTATTGAAATATTTTGTATTTTTACATATACGTATTTATCAAATCCAAATAGTTTGTAATATATTAAATATTATATTATAATAGAAAGCTAGATGCGAATACATTTCAATTTTGAATTTCTTATATGAAGTTAGCTTATGTGTGCATTCTCATTTCAAATAAATTGCCACGATCCGGTTTCAGAGTAATTTCAGTTTAAGACCAATGCTTTTAAGAAATTAAACTCATCTGAAGTATCATGTAAGAGTAACACACTACTGTTATAAAAACATAAAATAATTGAAAAATTAAGTATTTAAAAAAAATGTGCTAATATTTATAAATAGGAAGTATTTATAAATAACGAGTTTCTTTAAATGCATTTATACGATAATTAATTATTTAATTTTGTCATTCAACAGCATTTATTTTACTTGGAATTTTCGTCACGAATTTGAGTGGGTTATTTTTGCAACTGGTTTTTGTGATGTGCAATTAATTCAAGGATTAGAAATAAAAGAAAGTAATTAGGTAAACAATATGGGAATATTTATGGGAATTTAATATTCATATTTTAGTTCATTAATTCTTGAAATACTTTGGAACAACTTTCTACATGTTGAGTTTACATACAAGTAATTTCGGTTTTCATATAGAAACCTTTATGCTTTGTCAATTTTGTTATTTTTCACATTTGATCATTATATATCACTTTTCACTAACTTTATAAACAGATTTCTTGTAATTTAGTTTTCATCTTTTAGTTTACAGTATTAACATGGAGTGTAAAAACGATGGTAATAATTACTAAAATTATACTTTTATTTAATTTTTTCAAAGAAATATACCTATAAAATATACATTACAAATTGGAAAATTATCAATTGAAGTGTAAACATAAAATATTAGTCAGGTTTGAAAGTTTCCTTGAAATTTAACGCTGATATCTAATAGTACATTCGTTTTCTTTTTTGGAATATACTTCTTGGAAAAAAAGCTGAACGTTAAAAGTGCATACCTTTAAATTAGTTATGAACAATGATTGTACTTAATTATTTACATTTATAATTATGTTGAATTTATTGTTTATCAACTGTAATTGCTTCATAACATCATGAAGTAATTTGCCTTACAAATTATATGTTTTCGAATATATTGTTATGTTATTTGCTAAATCAAAGTAAGACGTTGGATCAAGGATGATTCAAATTCAAAAATATCTGATAATCTATTTGGTGCATAACGTCTTTCACGATTTATCCGCAGAGTGAATAGTAAATGCATTGACATGAGATCTAAATAGATTTATATACAATTATTGTATACATTCCAAACTAATTAACTAAATTGCTTTAATACAAAATGCTTTAACTGTTATGCAAATTCCGATAATTAGAAAATGTGTTATGTAAAGAAAAAATATTAAAAGATTTGTTAGCTTTAAAAACATATATATTTTATATTCTCATTTTTTACTTATTCATTTATTACACAAAAAATTAATTAAATTAATCAAAATTTACTCGTTATTTATTATTAGTCATGTGTGTTTAGGACCTACAGTAACTTTGAAGGGCCCACGAAAAATATTAAGTATATTTTATTGTTGAGGCCCTGATTATCATTTATTTCGAGCTACGAAAATAGAAAGATATATAATTGTATCTATTTCAGATAAGAAGCAAATAGGTGGATTGTATTATTTAAAACGAGTCACAAATTTTAATGAGTTTATTCATGAGTTTCTATTAGTTTTTATCTGTCTTACACATTAACTACATTTTCGTGGTACGAAGACACGCGTCTTGCATATTTAAATAGACTTACAACGAAACAAAATCGTTACGTAGCAACTACATGACAAGGGTCTGCAAAGCAAAAGGGCCCACGACTGTGGGACCGTGACAAGTACATTGAGAACAACAAGGAAGAACATGATATTTGCAACCACATGTACATTAAATGTAAATATTGTTCTAAATACGTGATATAATTTCGGTTTCTCGTCTCGTGAATAATAAAACTAATTCGCTACTCCAATAAATTTAGTTAATAAAACACATTATAACTCTAACAATATATTTTTTTAATTAATTAATCATTTGGTTAAACATAATTTTGTTAATTGAACTCGACTTCTAAAGCAGTTTGTTTTTGTCACTATCTAAATATAGATATAATATGTACACAGGGTGTGCTAAATACGTGATTGAATTGTCGTGTTATAGTCGACATCTTTCCACCTTTTCACATCAGTCGAAGGTATTTATTTACCGATTCGCTTAATTCATTTAGCACACTTTTGCACGTGAGTTTCTATTGACACGGACGTCATATGTGCTGCTGATCTTAAGGTAGCAAGATTTGTCACGCTGTTTTAATATATCTTGCAAAATTAATTAATTCATCCAACAATTATTACATAATAAGATTTTTTCTCTATTAGTTACATAATCCAGATGTTATTTAGCTTTAGCTCTAAATTACATTACTTTTAAATAAAGTATACATTTTTTTAAACATTTCATACAATGTCTTAATTATCATCAAACTCATTATTCCAAGTAATTTTATGAACAAAAATATAATCAAATTTTGTTACTTTTTCAATATTTTATTAAAACTTTACGAAATAATGAATATTATAAGTTTTATAATGGCGCTCACTAATAATTAGTATACACTTAAACCTGTTTATACACGATACGTAGTAACAAAATTCATATTTACATTTATATGAAAAATCAGAAAATTCTTCAAATTAACAATTAAAGTTCGTAGCCTTTTTATGAAAAGAATCATGCGTAAGAAAACTCTTGAAGCATTTAGAGTCTTTTCGTTTTCTGTTTTTCTTATAGCAAATCAGATAATCTCTATTATTTCATTAATTACAAGAGATTTGTTAATTTGGAATTAATCTATCAGCAAATTAAATAAATAAAATTCCCACCATCCAAACAACCCGCTCCGTAACCCTCCGAATGACCTCTATTCCGAAACCAAAATTGTTCCAGTCCTCGATAGATACCTCTCCTTTTCCTTCAAATTCATCTCAAAAGATTCAAATTTATCCACTTTCTCCAAATTTTGTATCCCTCGAAATCCATCAACCCCTCCTATATATAAATATCCCAGACTAACCCTATTCCAGTATCAATTATCCCTATAATTATATCCCTTCCATTTGCCAGAGGCTGCCTTTTTTGTATAATGATTTTTTTCTCATTCTTGCTCATTTAGTTTATATATTGTATATAATATTCATGGGTGGAACGACTAATGGTCGATAGCCCTTTGCCCAGCTTTTTCTTTTTGTTATTATTATGTTATTTTATATTTAGAATTATATTTTATTTTTATAACTAGCCAATAAATTATATATTTTTTCATTTTAATTAGGTTTCACAAAAACGGTACTGTTTCAAAATCATCATCATATTTTAACATTTAAATCTTATAAAAAGATAACAAAATAGTTAATTACATTTTTGTTATTTAATAACACAAACATAATACGAAGGATTAGATTTTTGTTTCAAGCATTATTAAATAAAAAATACCAAAAATGAAATCTTAAAAACAAACAGTTATAAATCAATAAATATTTTCTTTTGCATAATTTCTTATACTGATTTCTTTTTTAAAATGTGTTTTTATCCTATGGATATACTTTTTGGTAAAGAAATAACTAGATTTACGAAATATTGCATCGATTTCGTGTATCTCTAAAAATAACTTACATCAGAGACGATTAGTGTGTAATTTTGATAGAATACCGCCGCGCACGTAGAAAGTGCGTGGATTCTAGGTGAAAGAAATTTGGTTGGGGCAATTTAAGCTTTACGATTCCGTAAGTGGCGTTTATTGTCGTTTCCTTTCAACGCGGCCTTTGAGTTTAGTCAACACTTGAAGAATTGTTGCTGAGATGAATATAAAAATTATCTGCATGAAATGTAAAAAAGAATCTTTGCGTATTGCTTTTTTACGGTAATTGTTTTTAATACATTGTTGTATCCATCCATTATTATTAATATTATTGTTATTATACAATCTATGTATCACACACAGAGTTTCTCACATAGACCCATATCAAGTGTCTTAGTCGTCACGTCTTTTTATATAAACAAATATATAAGTGCCAAGAGATTGATTCGAAGATTACTAATCGATGCACTTCTTCATAACTAAACAACTGTAAGGAATTCGGGCCGGTCGTATTGTAAACAAACCACCCAAGCCGAATTCCATGGGAACGCTTATTCATGAAATATAAACAAAGCCCTACTCCCAATCACAACTCCCACCCTTTGATTAATAATAATTAACTTCGTAAGTAGAATATGTATTTAGAATCAGTCTCAGTAGAAACCCCAACGAATAACTAAGTCTTAAAAGAACCTCAAACGATTAACATAGTCTTTAGAAGACTCACCTACTATTGAATATTAAAGTTATTATAAAGCCAATTGAATTTACTTAATTCAAACTACTAAGACTTTACAACGACAACACCAGACATTATTCCACGGTGTCCATAATTCCATCCCTGGGACACAACAACATAGTAATGCAATATTTTAAAATTTACCGGTTGTTACGTGCTGAAGTTTTAAAATTAAATTCAACGATGATGGTTTTTGTGTAACCATATCTTCTGTTATTATTAAGATAATTTTGTATATTCTTGATTGTGCTTACTTTTATGAATGCAAAGGAGCAATATTAAACTGCTTGCTGTTTATGAATCGCCTTGCAATTAATTCCAACACGGTGACAGTATGCAAATTACATTTCCTGTGCAATGCGAAGATTGTTATCTAAACAACACATCACTGAGACGTAATGCGAAAAATCATCATATATAAACCAAATTATAACTGATTAATCATTTAAATGCTTAATTATTACAAATCGTAATTATTTATATATACGTTTAGATATTACATAAACGCACTTTATTATATAATTAAAGTATGTTTTTAATGTAATTGTTTCTCAACACAAGGAAGTAATTTGAATGAAAAATTCGAATATGGGTTCGATCAGAGAATTTGTAAATGGCTTAAGTGAGGCATTTAGAAAGGTTAGGAACCACTGATGTTAAAAATACATTTGATATGAAATAATTTAAATAGATTACTAAAAAAACATCAAAATGTAAAACAAATGTTGCTAAGAGTAAAGTTAGATTGTCAAAATACTTGTAAAGTAAATTCGCATGATCAGAAAAAGAATACAAAAATTCGTTGCGCAAATCGCACTGTTCAAGGATTTCCACGTTCATCAGATGTGCAAATTGTATGAGGAAATAATTCCAAGTTTATATAAATTATTATTATTATAAAGCATACATTTAAATTTTATTGTTGGTTTTTTTTAATAATTTCCCATGACGTTCCAAAATAAATTAAATATAATAAAATTACTATGAAATCAAATATATATTGTTATAATAATTATAAGATGTGGAAAATACGCTTACATAAAACGTGCACTATATATTCAGCTTTAAATTGAAGTTGTGGTCGATAAATAATAACTGCTGTAATGTTTACGTTTCACACAACTTATAAACAATTCCATCTTCCACGCACAGTGTATTATGACATCGAGTTTTGCAACGAATGTCACCATAATTATTATACTTGGGATTGCTCACTCCATTTATATTGCATTTAATAACAAATAATTTGAGCATTGTTACTAATTTTGTCATGAAAACAAGTATTATATTTATAACGTAAATTAAACCAACAAATTATGAACATAATTATTTACACGCTTAATGTTCGTATTAAATCGTCTTAATAAAAGTAATAAATGTAAAAAAATATACACGAAATGATAACATAAATGTGAAATAGCGTGCTTCTGTATAAATGAAACACAATTTTTGCATGACAATTTTATTTACTGTAAAATTTAATATTAATTTATAATTTATATATCTAATAAACAAAATTTACTATATTACCAAAATACTATCATCATCAAAACATAACTAAATGTAATATATGAAAAAATATATTAGTAATTTCTAATTCGTCATCTTATCTATAAATGCGGTTAAAAATGTTGAAAGCAATATCAGTAATTAAATAAATCATTTCACAAAGAAATAATTGTTTCTTGGTAATATATACACTTTATCTAAAGATTGTTTCAATTTCATAAGAGAGTTTTTTTTTATTCTCTGATAAAAGCATGAAATTGAAGACTCGTAGGAAACGGAGCTTATCTAATCTCCATCAACGTATTCTTGGTGTCACGAAATAATGAGTAATGGAAGTAAACTGGTCGGCG
This sequence comes from Nicrophorus orbicollis, assembly GCA_018845635.1. Classification (NCBI taxonomy): domain Eukaryota; kingdom Metazoa; phylum Arthropoda; class Insecta; order Coleoptera; family Silphidae; genus Nicrophorus; species Nicrophorus orbicollis. The sequence goes on from JAFMTC010000336.1 coordinate 100,304, forward strand.
CATTGTATTGCAGCTGAATGCGAGTAAGACGAAGAATTTCCACGGAAGCGATAAAAAAATGTATCCATGTGTATTGGATTGGAACCGTATAATACATTAGGCAAGCCTTGGAACGGAATCTGGATTAGGAGGTTCCTCGGTGTCGTTAGTATCGACTCGTAAATACGTTAAAGGCAATGATGATTCGAAACTCCGGGCTAAGTCTAATTAATATTTCGCCGTTGTGCCGAGTCTATAAAAAGAGTTTCGTTTTTGTTTTGTTTTTGGGACTTGTTGCATTCCACTCCACATTTCACTCGCGTATATGTATTTCATTCGCGCACTCCACTTTCTAAAAAGAGATTCTTGTACGTCCATCCATGTATATGTGCGTGTGTATTTATATTTTTCTCTTTTTCCTTATTTCCTTTGATGGTGAACCTCTTCGCGATCGTAGGTGCTTCGAGTGAGCAAAGAGTAAACTTTCTGGGGCCAGTGATTAACTAGGGCGATGCAATTATAATGAACTGACTAAGTCAGAATTATATAGAGAGATAGAGATTGATAGAGGGAAGAGCGCAACAAATAGAAACGGAGAGAAAAACGAGACTAACTGTGAACATGAAAAGTTTAAAGGCAATTTTTCGTAGACAGAAGGATCAGGGCCAGGCGCAAGCCGGCGAGGACCTGTCTAGAGCGTCCTCTATATCAAACCTGAATGAGAACTCCAAGAAGGCTGGAGCACTCTCGAAGGTCCGTAAGTCTGTATCCAAGGATCGCTTGGACAATGGAGAAAAGCGATTAGACAAGAAAGGTAAACAAATCTGTTTAGGTAAATGATGATGGATGATTTTGTAATGTGTGTTTGTTCGATAACCATAGGTTGCAAAAATAACAATCACCAAGTGGAATTGGATGGGGCCGGGGATGAAATAGAAGGGTTGCAGAAGCAACTCGAAGCGATGACTAGCGAAAAGGCCGAACTCGTGTTGCAATTAGGTGAAAACAGGAATCAACTGACTGCGCTCGAAGGGGAAATATTTCGTCTTAAGGTAGTGACAAAATTGTTAATCTTGAAGTTTTTGTTGTCTTCATTGCTGTAGATGTTGCAGGAGCAGTCCTCTGTTCAGATGGAACAGCTCAGCGGGGAAAACGCAGCACTTCGGAATAAACTAAGAGATGTGGTGTGCTCTCCATTGAGCGACAACGAGAAGCAAATGTTGTTACTGGATTCACAGAGACACCACAGCAGTGCTCCAGCGTCCATAGCAACAAATGCTCTTAACGAAGGCGATGCCACCACTTGCTCCACTCCTGATTGGGATAAAGAAAGTTGCAGCAATGTCAGCGAGGTCTCCGTGGCTTGCCTACAGGATAAAATCAATCAGATGCAGGAAACCCACTACAGGTAGATAACAAATGATCAACTAATTTCTATTCCTAACTGCCTATATTACAGTACAAATGAGGAACTTCAAGCTACACTACAAGAACTCACGGATCTTCAGCGGCAACTCTCGGAGCTTCACCAAGATAATGAAAGGCTCATGGAAGAAAAGGGATTAATGTTTCAATCACTTTGTCGGCAGACTGAACGTTTGAACGACGCGCGAGATGAAATCGATTCCTTAAAGCAGCTACTGTACAAAGAAAAGGATACATCTGGTCAATATGAGAGCGTCGTAGAGCGAGAGCAAAAGCTGCTGGAGCTTTTGAAAGATTCGCAGGAAGAGCGTGAAATTCTAATGGTTAAATTGGAGCAACGCAACACTGAGATTACGGAAGTTTCGAACTTGAATATCCAACGAGACAAGGAAAGCGTCCAAATGGAAGAGCGTATCCGCACACTGGAAAGTACTCTGGATGCCAAACACGCGGAACATAAGTTATTGGATCAGGAGATGGCACGAGCCAAAGATGCGGCCAGCAGTAGGCAGATCGAAATCGACAGACTTAAAGATTTATTGGAGAACGCGCGCACCAAGGTGAGTTAATTAGTTAATAGCCTATCATTAGAGCAACATTATTAAAGGATGGATAAATTGTGTGGTTTAGATTATCGAATTGGAGCAAGACCGTACCGTCAGCGATAAGTCTGAGTTGGAAGAGCTATTAGATAATGCTAGGAAGGAAAAGGATTTATTAGAATCGGAAGTAGCCAATTTGAAAGAGCAAGTTGCGAGAGGCCGGAACGAAGGCGAAAAATTACGAGAACAGGTCTCGATTCTACAAGAGGAATTCAAGGTACACCATTGTCATTTCGATTACGATATTTTTTCTATACCATTGTTGATTTAGGTGATGCGAAATAATGGAAAGTGTATGCAATCGGAATTGGAGTATAAGGTTGAGAAATTGATGATAGAGAAGAGTCAACTAGCCGAGCAATTGCAGCACCTAGATGAAGCTGCCAAAGAGCTGCAGGTTCAAGCGCAATGTCACTTGGAGGACAAACACCAACTGTCATCTGTGCTGTCGGAGACCCAACGAAATATGAGCGAGGTCGAACGTAGAAACGTCGACATGGAAACGGAATTAAGGCACCTAGAAAAGCTTCGAGCCGAAGAAGTACGTTTAAGCTTTACAAGTTTACAACCATTTACTTAATCGTTTTTCTTTGCAACGTTACATAGAACGAAGAGTGGGACAAATTCCAAAAGGATTTATTGACTTCGGTACGGGTAGCCAACGATTTTAAGACTGAGGCACAGCAGGAACTCCAGAAATTGGTCCTGGAAAACAAAACCCACCGGGACAAGATACGGCAACTGGAAGGACAACTGGAGAAATTGAAAGGTATGCACAATTCTTTATATATTCTTTTATTATCTCATTTGCATGTCATCTCTATCTTTGATTTTCTCTTCTTCTACTATAAGAAAATGTTGATACTTTTATCGGAGGTCTTAAAAATAAGTCTAAAAGCAGCAGCGAATTTGAGGAGTATTTGTTTGACACTTCCCCAGTCAATATCGTTGATGAACAATACGAAAAGATTGATAAAAGCATTCCGTTCGAGTTGCTCTCTTCGGAGCAACAATTTATTGTTAAATTGAAGCGCAGCAACGACATATTTTTAATGAAACAAAAAGCGCAGAAGCGTCACCTGGGTTCAGGAAAGTCAGTGGCAATAAGCAAACCTCTCTTAGAGTCAGTATGTGAAAATCCTCATCTTAAACATATTGTTGAAAATCAACAATTTGCAAGTGTTGAAACTTCATTTAATAATGAATCTGTGAGAGATTTGGATCCAGTAGAAGCTCAAATTGTTAAACAAACAATAGATGGTAGAGCATCCGACATGAGTGAATATCAGGATAGCGTATTAATGAAGCATTACTCAAGTCCAACAGAGGTGAGACGTCTAGGAGTCATTGGAAAACATTTCAATTTAGCTAGTTTGAATTTAGAACCTGAAGAGTTATTTTTGAACATAGATGAGAACACCCCGGAGGATGAATTGGATAACGAAGGTAAATATATTCTACGCTTAAAGAAGGCGATAACAAAAATGGGCCCCAAAGTGGCGTTGAAGAAGAAGGCTTTTAATAAGAAAAAAGTAGTAATTTCATCGCCAAGTTTAGAATCCGCAATGAGCAATGAAAATTTGAAAGAAATTATAACCAAATTTGAAGTTAAACCACTACGCAAAGATAATTCCATTAAACGTTACAAAGATGCTAGTAAGATATCGGAAAGTGTTGAAGTTGAAGAGAATTTAGCTAAAATCTCTCCACGAACGGATAAATTACGATCGAAGATTCGGCTAGGATCAAAAGCCGGTTATAATGTACAGGAGGCTGAGAACGTAGATAGATTATCTGGCGACTGTTTCGAGAGTTATACAAAAGTTAATATAGATCCTAGACAGGAAACCTTCAAACCTCTGAAAGAATTAAAAGCCATTCAGGCCAAAGAATATCTGAGAAATTCTTTGATAGATGTTCCTTACGTGGAAGTACTTAGTACGCAGAATCCTAAATTCTACGACGATGAATATTTGTACGAATCCCCTATATACGAAACTCTTGGCAAGACGAACAACAACTATTTCGTTGAGGACGCATTGGATCGAGGGGGAAATTACAGCTTGGGCCCGGTTTCCGATTCTAAAATTACCCTCTTCTCTAACAGCGAATCGTCTCCGAAGATATTTAAAGAGGCCGGAAACGCGCTTAGTTTCATGACGTTCGGTAAGTCGACACCGAATTTATTGGCCGAATTCGAATCACAACCAATTAGCCTAGGACAACGCACGAAAAGTGATAGCTGCTTAGAAGATCCGTATAACGAAGAAAGCAAATGCTTAGAACAGACTGAGAAAACCGAACACCTCAAGTTGGCATGCAAACAGATTCCACAGTACGCTGTAGTTAACAAGAAGAAGAAAACGGGTTTTTTAGAGAACCTCACTTTCAGCTTTGAGCCAGATAGATATGATGAAACTGTCTACGAAGAAGTGGAATTTATAGAGGAACGGAAATTATCTACTAGAAATCCAGCGTTTTCGACTTCATCTTTTCATGAAGACAATGTAATAAAAACATCGGACTGCACTAAAAATAGCCAATCGATAAAAGATTCACCCCAGATCAGTGAAGACATTAGTATTGAATTCAAATATGAAGAAAACAATTTAGAGTCGTTATTGGACTCTCCAAACAATTTGTTTTCTTTTTCTAAAAGAAAGTCAAAACCTGGAAGGTTGCACGAAGAAAAACACAAAGAAAACTTAAAAAATCAAATTGATCACTCTAGTAATTTTAATGAACGATTTAAAGAAAATAGTGGAACAGACGATAGTTTGCAAGTAATGAAATCAGCGCACCAAATTGAAAATGTTGAACAAAATGAAACAACAAATGATGTAATTAACAATCAAGAGTGTACTGCACAATACTCAGAAAGTATTGTAAATATGCAAGAACAAATAGAATTTAATAATGAGTTGGAAAGCGTAACGAATGTAGATTTAAATAATAAAGAATTAGATTTATGTATTCCAGCTCAAGTTAAGCTTGAATTGAGTTCTGACACATTAAAAATAGATACAAACGATTATTTAACAGTGCATGAATACGATTTGGGAAAATCTACTCTAGATAATATAGCAGAAATAACAACAGTTTCGTTAAATGATGGATATATTGAAGAAAATGTTAATAATGATGATGAATCGAATGATAAAATAAGTAATTTTGAAAATTATAATTCTGATTTGGATGAAGAAGACTTGCGTTTGATACAATTTGCACGGTCCGTAAGTGCGGAATGCGATGAAGAATTAACAGACAATGATCGAAGATTGATAGAATATGCGAGAAGCGTGAGCGAGATACAAAGAAAAGTTGAAGATCAATATTTCGAATCGCTCGAGGCATCGGAAATTGCAGATGAGGTTACTAAAGAGGATTTTCAAGAATTGACTACTCATTATAAGGACGTCTTGAGTAGTCTTAAATTGAAATTCAAGTCGACTGACGATAATGCAGTGGTTCTTAGGAGAAAGTCGGATTACATGAATGTCGATGAAGCAAGGCAGTCCAACCGTCTGTTAAGGATGTCAGATCCGGTGCGAAAAACACCGGTGCCTACTCCCAGATCATTAAATTGTATCAGTTTGACATTGACATGTAATGTCGGCGGAGAGATGGAGAATAACGTAGACCCGCAATCCTCGGACAGCAAGGATACCGGTGCCATACCAAAGATTCAATCAGTAGCAAAACCGGAAATTCC
>JAFMTC010000336.1:133805-145876 GCA_018845635.1 Nicrophorus orbicollis
GCGGGTGCCACCCCCCCTCAGACCCACCCTCGAAGTTGAAGCAGCCACTTCGCCAAACTCACCGTCCTCGAATTTCTCTTCCTTTCCGTCCCCTGAAGCTGCGCGTTTCTCGTGCAAATTCGATGTACGGACTACGACCTAAAAATGAAATGAATAACAACAACAAAATACAGGAAATCAGTTTCATGATAAGCAAATGTTAAGTTATCTGCTTGGCTCAGAACATGAAGCGAACAAGCCCAACCACATAAATATAATGGAAAAACTCACTTGATGAGTTTCTTGTGTAGTATCATCAGTCTCAGAAGAACTATCTGAACTGTGGCGCCGATGGCCAGAAGCCCCAGTAGGAATGTTCAGAGTAAACTGTTGCTGTTCATTGCTTGAATAACCATCGGCGACAGCATCATAAAACTCATTCTCATCCTCTTCTTCTTCGCTTGCACTCACTGGACCATCTGAAAGAAACAAATGAAATTAATTACTCACTCAAAAAACTATGCACAACAAGAGTCAACCTACAGGATTACTAAAGAATTTTCAAGATCAACATGTACTTTTGATCACTATTTAATTTCATTAAAACTTAATTAAGTAAATCATACACAATAAAATTTAGCTCTTCAACATAATTTTTGCCAAAATGTCAGATGAATTTAAGGTTATAAATGTCATTTGAATTCCTCCTCCGCGATTGTGTCAACAATTCTAATCGAAAAAAAGTAGGTCAATGCACCTAATGCAATAAGAACTACTTTCTTAATTGAAAATAATCAATATCAGTAATTAATTAGTGAATAAGAGTCATATAACTATATATATATAACTTGATCTAATATATCTGCTTTGACCAATACAACATTTTTGTTGTTTTATTATTTTAGCAAACAATATATGTCTAATTAGAAATTTTTAGTTGTGTTTACAAAACTAACATTATTATTTAAAATTCACATACAAACATTAATTTAATTAATATTTATTTGAATACGTACATTGATAAGAATGCACGGCGCGTAATCATTAAAAATATCCACGAAAGTTATAAATAGAAAACAAATCACCGATTTTTTTAACGCCTAGAAGATATTTTTCTACTGCAAATTGTTTTTGGATGTGAATCATAATAGCAAAACAAAATGAATTAAAATAAAGCATTACATTTCAAGAAGTTTGCTATGAACTTTGTAATAAGAGAGGCTAATGTTTGTTCAATAACAATGCGAGAAAGAGTGATATAAATATGAATCGATACTTATTTTGGATGTTGGAACCCGTCACAATAATATCGGTATTTATAGGTATTGTATTATAATTAAACTCGTTCCCAGATGAAACAGAACTTGTCAGAAAGCAGAATACTGACAAAAAAGATACAGAATAAACATGTTTTACAAATGGTCCATATTCAAAATGATCAAACGGTGACTGAACTAAGAACAGAATAGCGAAAAACAGGACAGTGACAAAATGAAAAATTTTGTTTAGGACTATAAACCACATATAAATCTAATTACAGTTCTGTTTTATTGCTGTTCTTTTCTTATATCAAATTAATGACAAGTATGCAACTAAATCGACGCGTTTTGTTTTCAAGTTTGCTTTAGTAACTGGAGTATTTTAATTACTTCATTGTATGTAGTTAAAAATAATAAAACTTACTTGGTCTCTTGGCGTTTGCCGCGGCTGCCTGTTCCAACTTAGAATGTTGCTGAGCCAAAGTTTCAACCATCTCCTGAAGTCTCTGCCTCTGTTCGCGTTCGTGTTGCAAAAGTCTAGTCCATTTGTGACCGTGCGTTTGAGCAGTGGATAGATATTCTGAACAAGCCTATAAGAATATGCATAGGTTAATTAATTTCATAGAGTAGCCTTGGATATATTTACGTTAATCATTGCGTTACTGGCGATACGGAACAATGTGGCCCTTTCGCTGACAGCTTTGGATTTTCCCTGTGCAGACTCTTGGTCCACATTCATTTCCAACTCTCCCAAAGCTCTTTGGAGGGCAGCTCCATGCTTTCCAATCAGATCTGAGCAGGTCTGCAAATCCTCCAAACGACTTTGCAATTCCCTGACAATGCTGGACCACTCTTCTGGTGATCCAGAAGCTGCATCCTGTTCCTCTTCATCCTCTTCTGATTCCATATTACGGCTGAGATTGAAAATATGAAATAAGTTATAGTATGCTTAGCTGTCATGTAAACAAAATATTGTCACTTTAAACATCAGTCTAAAGAGAGTTTGAAAGACCTACATTGCTTTAGCTTTAGCAAGTTCCAATGCTGTGACCCAACATTGTCTCTCCACTTCAGATGCAGCCCTGATGTGGAAGGTCTGTGTGCCTCCATTGGAAATGACAAAAGTGCAGGCATCCACTGGATAGATTAAGGCACCATGCAGGGAAATACTGCCACGGCAGGTGTGTGTCATCTCTGCTTGGTTCCTGCAAGGTACATTGCATTAGTAAACATTCAGTTTAACAACAAACATATGATAGAAATGTAAAATTAGAATTAGATACTATGCAGGGCTGTTTTTCATTGTTTTGTGAACATCACTTACCCATTTCGAAATTTGCGTCGCCTTCTTATCGATAGCGTTGATACGCCGCCGTTGTGTTCAGCCCTGCACAAATATTATAATTCTAACTTGTAACATAAAGAAAAAAAACGAAAGAATTGAAGATTAACATAAAAATGAGGAACTTAAGTTGTGTTTTAAAATGGATTTGGAGGGCTTTGCATAGACATTTACACAGAACAGGGGTTTGCTATTGGAATTACTCTAACCTGTAGTATGACAGAAGGCCATTTTGGAGGACAAACCACCTTCGTTGGTAACCCTTCAGGTAGTTAGTCCATTTGAAGAGCCAGCCTTTCATGTCAGGGTCATTCTGGCCCCCCAGAGAAGAAGAGGCGTTTTGACCCTTCACACTAACCACGTCACTCATGGTGCCCCCGCAGGAACAAAAACAAATAATAATCCCTTGAACGCACTCTAGCACCTCCACGCACACCGCTGGAGAATTTTGATTGGATACCCCCTTCTAGGATAAAATTAAAACAAAAGAAGGCACACTTCGAGGGGGGCAAATATTTTTACCAAAAAACTGACACGTCGTCCATTTTGACAGAATCGCGAGAGAACAGCTGACACTGGTTCGATTGACACAAACATCAAAAAGTGATCAACAAGAAAATAAAGGACATTCAAAAAAGAACTACGATTCATTCATAAGATACATACATACATTAAAAGAAGGATTGCGACAACTAAATAGAGATCATTCTGGTTAAATCCAATAAGAAATTCATTTAAATTTCCCAGAGTATGCAACAATTTGAACTACTCCAGCAGATTTTTTTTTGGATGAGACCAGACGAGACGAAAGTCTAGGCGAACTGAGATATATCCACGAGGAGGAACTCAATCCGTGCACTTATTCAATTGAACAACAACTCGGCAAATGTAACAATTCGTTATGAATGTACGCTCGAACTTTGCACAGCGACATTACGCAACGCAAATATCTCTGTCCAAGTATTTACTTCTAAAATAAAAAAAAATCAGTGGACACTCTAATTTAGCTACAATAAATCCTAATAATAGATATATACCTCAATAAACCATTTATTCTTAGAAATTAGTTTTTTGTTTTGATAAGAACAGCAATTTTTATTGTTGACCTTTTCTTGCCCTTACTGCTTTCAACTAATTCACACATATTTAATATAATAAAAACCATATGAAACATTTTAAATTACGTTTGTACTTTGGATTTTAAAGAGACATTAATATATTTTAATTAATAAATTATGCACAGGCAATAATTAAATATCAAAAATCTAATAAATTGAATACAATTTAAAATGAATAAATAAATTAAAACTGTCAGCTATCAAATACCCAATGTACCTGAAAGACAAACACATAAATTATAGAAATAATCCTTTCGAAACATTTAGTAGATCTCAAAACTATATATCTAATACAGGTTTTGGATACATAAGTAAAAAATGTTGAATTTAAACGTTTTTCAACTCAATATATATATATTTATGGAATGAACTGGTAAATGTAACCGCACGTTTCTATTAAAAAAAAACATAATTGAAAATTCAATGAGTTGCTATGAGGATTATTTTAAGTATAATTGTAAAAAATACATTTTTTCAAGGATATATTCATATGTTTTGTTCATATACACGATAAGTAAATTTACTGCGTTCTAGATATTAAAAAAGTGTATTTGTTCATTGGAACTTGAATGAACAATACCGGTTATTGTTTGATAAATGTATTTGTGACAAGAAATATATTCTTCTCTATATATATACAAATGTTCTGATTCTTCGATGCAGTAACTTAATGTGGGTAATAATTTTTTTTTGTTCACATACTTTGCTTTAACTGCTTTCAAGTAATTAAATATTTTTAATTACTTCCTTCACGCTGTAGAGTCTATAGTTCCATGCAAGTCACTATTCGTATTTTTTTTTGTATAGAAATTCAAGTAAAAATGTACTTTTATAAATTACTTCGTTCATTCTATTTCAAAGGTATATTTGATTTTGAAATTTAGACTTTGTAAGATTTCAAATTATTTCGTTTGTATCACTTAATGTTGAATAAACTTAATGCAATAACAAAGCAATTATCATTAATATTTTTTAAGCAACACTTTTAAAGACACATTCATCAATCTTAAATAAATTGTATATAATTTAATACAATTCTTGATTATTATATGACATTCAAATAACTACTTATCTGGTATTAATGATTATTTGAGATAATTATTTCAATTGTATTAATAAGTAAATTATCGTACGATTCACAATTATTTTTGTTTATAGCTTGTTCGATTTTATCCTTATTTATTTATGTATTAAAATAGTCCATTACTATTCATTTTTATAATTAAAAAATACCGTTAATAAATATATACAAATAAAAAAACACTCTAATGAAAGGTAGTTGTAAAATAACTAACTTTATGTGTCTTTATATGCAGATACTTAAAATCTAATTATTTATACATATTTATTGAACCAAATGGCTATCGACTAACGTCTTTTTGCACCTAGAAAGGAATTTGTTCATACAATTTCTTAATTTTACTCAACTCAATTGAGACATTTTTTAATGATTTCACAAGAACTATCATTATTTTCAATTGCGTTTTTATCTTTATTATCTAGTTGAAATTGTGGATTTCGTCATAGAAAAACTTCGTTAACAAAAGTAAAGCTAACTGAAGAGTGGTATTGTTTATACGAATAACGAATATATGTCAATTGTTGCTAAATTGTTTCTTTAAGTCCATTAATATTTTCAAATTGTATTATTTGCAGGTAATATTATTGATAAAGTTGAATATTTATTGGGAAACTATGATAAATTAAGGTACACTAAAATAGACAAAATTTCAGTGACGATTGGTAATGGTTTGAAACAGGTGGTGTCATGATACAAATGCACAAGATAGAACCGAACGCAAAATTAAGGTCACCAAAAACGTAAATGAGGGGAGTGCGATGTAAACAAGTTTTTGGGTTAAAGTTCATGATTGTCAAAAATTGAACGACTATCGGCATTAAGGTTGTCGTGATTCCTAAGCATTAGACCTGGAATCCCTTAACAAATGATTTATTATTGATTCCAGATATTTTGGGGCCAAAGAAATATATATTGGAATTATATATTTCGTGGGCCCCAAAAATTCTCATGGGCCCTAAGAACTGTGGCTAATGGATAGAACGACCATGTCTGCATTCCTGACAGCGTCGTACAGTAGTCACGTAGGCAATTATAACTTATTGATTTATGATTATTATTTCCATTATTTATTATATAAATCAATAAAAATAACTAAAATAATTAAATTTAAGACAATAACAATGCAAGGACATAAATCAAAAGTAAACAATTACTTACCTTCGTTTCGGTCATCTTCAGAAGAGTAACACAGAAAGCTTCAATAAAATGCGCACAAACGAAGTGGGATTAGTTGTTGTTAGATGCGCTAACTATAGTTAAATATCTAACAGAAGGGAGCGAGAATAAATAAATGAGAGACCAGGCGTCAGCAGTTAGTTCAAATAGGAAGGCAACAATTTATTTTCCAGAGAATAAATAAAAAATTAAATTAAAAAAATGTATATAATAAATGTTCCAATAATAAGAATTACGTATAATAATAATTATTAAAAAATATATATGTTTGTATATATTTGTATGTAGAGTAAAAAGAGTATAAGACAAGATAGAGAAACGAAATGAAACTGGTCATTTCTGCAATAAAATTGGGCCTTCAAAGTTCCCGCAATACTTTCCATGAGAGAATAAGAACAAAGATCGAAAGAAAAACAAGGCGTATTTCATATTATATAATATATATATATATACACAGGGTGTTTTGTGTGTGTTTCAAATCTCCTGTCTGTTAATACATGTGGCACAATAAGTACTTACAGTTATTATTAATATTACTATCTGACGCGAAGACGACCAAATAATAAATGAAGTACACAGTGATGATGACTAACAATCTGGACTGCTAAATATACGTCCGCTACATAATAATGTCATCTTCTCTTTATTTTGTTTTTCTGTTGAAAAACGTTTGAACATAATTACACAATCACTCTTCCCATCATGTAGAATACAGTTAATGTTATTATTAATTATCTATTTGGCTAGAAATAAATAGAAATAATATACACGTAGGCCATTATTGTTGTGGAATATCAGGTTTGCTTTGCATCCGCTCGTTATAACAATTCTTGTTTCTTCACATTGCGAATCAGCTACATATGCTCGCTCACCATCAACAGTTATTTATTATATATTACATAACGCACACATCGACTATAGTTTTAGTTTTTTTTGTTTCTTTACATTAAGCTATACAATATATTCAAGCAAGCAGATGCAATTATTATTCGGCTTGTAAGGAAGAAATATGTATATATAGATTTAAAAAAAAAGAAGTATAGTAGTAAATCATCTTTGGCTTATTGAATCATCGTTTGGGGTATTCTTTCTAAACGCGGTTTCTTCATTAAATCTTCAGTGGAACCCCGGTCTTCATGTACAATCACATTGAAATAAAAAAAACGACAACAAAAATAATTTATGAACACCATCAATACGAATACATTGGTCAAAAATCTGCTAATTGTTTTTTTCTCTATTATCTTCGTCTCTTTCGACGTTATATATATTTTTTTGTATTGTACATAAATATATTACATAATAAATTAGACTAATTTCACTTTTTCACACACAATCTCTTGTAATATAAAATTATATATATATGAAAAAAAAAATAAACAAAACACAATACTTTTAAATAATTCTTGAATCTTTTCTCTTTAATTGATTGTTAAAGTAAAAAAAAAATAGATATATAAAAACGAGTAATCGAATGAAATCAACTCATGCATCCCCGTATTTACTTCTACCACCTACCTCGTTCCTGAGCACGAATTTAATTACCTTTTTGGACGCTAGAAATCCAAAAGAAAAAGAAAACACATAATATGAACAACATGGAAGTACTCTTAGTAAGTAAGTCTTAATAATCAAATTATTTGTGTGTGTGTGTGTCTTTTTTTATGCATTGCATTGATTTTAGCGCCGCCGCTTCCTCACAGATGCGTCTAGAAAAGAAAAGAAAAACAAAAACAAAACGTTCAATCCAAACAAAAATATAAAAAAAGTAAAATTTAAAAAATAAATAAATAAAAAAAATGTACAGTAGTTAAACCATTCGAAGAGAAACAAAATTAAGATTAGAAACATCCCCAGAAAGCCCCCTCATCCAGACGTAAGGCACATGCGATTCATGCAGTTATGTACAACAACAAAAAACAACAACCTGTACTAAAACAAATGTAACAGTTAATCAACATCAACATCGGTAGGTTCTAAAGCTACTAAAGAAAATCAAACGACACAAACGAAGTTCATGTTGAAATATTTTTTTTCTTTGCTCGTACTCAGATAATTGTACAGTTTGAAGATGATGCTTTCGCTTGAAATTAACAACAACAAAAAGAAATGTAAGAAATAAAAGTAAACGAATCACGTCCAGGTTTTCCATCGTCAGTCAATCTGGAGATAGAAATGCGTGGGCATGAAAAATAATCAAAATAAGTACACGTTCGTTGTCACAATGTTGGTTTCTTTAATGTTCGTTTAATCCTTAAAAGCCTAATCATTAACATTTTGTGGGTATAAAAATTCGTTTGAAAGAAGCGAATCAAGGTATTTTTTTGTTGTCTACAGTTTCCTCAATACACATAATAAATCGTTTGCAATTGCTTCAACACTGCATTAACAATATCACTCAATTTGAAGAGATGCTTCAGGCCTCGAAAACACTTAAAAATTCAATTTCAGTTGAAAAAAAATGAAAACTTAAGATGCATTATTTCCTGTATCACAATTTCATTTCTTAATTATATAAAAAGATTCAGAGTGAATACGTTGATATACACTACGAATTTCAATAAATCTTTACAAACTAATGAATTTAAAGTCAAATTATTCAAAGAATATTATCGTCAATAATCAAGGCCTCTCCTACTTAAAACAAATGAATCGAAGCTTTTTACATTTGAAATCTACACCAAAACAGTTCCAGACCATATCAATACAAAAAAATAAAGAAATTCAAGTGTGTTCAGGCCACAAATCATCTCGACAATGTTAAAGATACCTGAGCCAATCGGAATATAAAACAATACAGAAAATAAAGTGAAGCTTTGAAACGATTATTATACCTTTTTTTTATCCAATTATGATTATTATTTCTTTTTGACACATCGAGTTTACAATTCGCTTATTATTATCATTTTAATATTAAAAATTATTCCATATATTTTTTTGTCTCGCAAGATTCGTTCAACAATTTTATCACCCTAACTTACACAAATAACAAGTCCAAAGATACACATACAAAAATAATAATAATAACAAAATAATATATAATAACAATAAAGAAAATACAGGTTCAGTGTTTTGCCTTAACGAAATGGTTGCGGATGGTGTTTTCTTTATAATTCAGAACTAAACTGAAGATGGAAATTAAAAAAAATAAAATAAACAGTGAAATGAAAAATGGTAGAAAACGTTAATTCAATGACTTCCTTTTGTTGGAAAGTACAATTTCTCTTGTAGTTGTCGATTCTTAACAGATTAAAAAAAAATCAATAAATACTAATTATACATTTATATTATATCCTAATACTGTTTACTAAAGCGAATGCAAAAATTATGAACTTTTTTTTATACATTGCAAGATTACGTTTCATTTTGTTTCTGTTATATATTAATATAAATATATATATTGCAATTTGCGAATTGAAATTCCATTTCGTTGATTTTATACAATATCCACTATCATGACAAAATCTACAATATACAATTATTAACAGATTGCATACGCTAATGGGAGTAAAAAATCCGATTACTGTTGTCGGATTGAAGTACGAGTATCGAATGAAAGATCTCCTCTTTGACCGAGCAGCAACAACATTGCACCATTGACAAAAGCATGGAATGGTCGTAACAAAATATAAAATAAATATAAAAACCGTTACAGTTTATTCATGGTTTCAACGCAACCTCACCAATCCACATAATAAAACCTTTCCACAGTCTGGAAACAGAAGAGAAGAAAAGAAACAGGAAAGAAGATCAAGAATCTGTTTTGATTTGTGTCGTTAGTCTCAAAACGGGGTTAACAGATGGAAAAATCATCAATAAACTGTTAGTTTGTATTAGATATTTTTGTTTTGTTATTTCAAACTTAAAATTTATAACAAATCGAAAAACGGCAAGACTTTATCGTGGAAAAGATATTGTAAGAACGAATGGAATGGATTCTTATTCGGTTTATCTTTGGCTAAAATTATATAAAAAAGTCGACTTTATATATATATAAAAATAATATACGCATGATCTTACAACATAGTCTCAAATACATGAAGATGCCATTACACATTTCAATTAATCCGTAGAGAAATATTGGTTACGGTCATGTCTTTTCGACTCTTTTTCTCCAGTCAAAACCAATTCGTCAATGTAGTCTTTGTCTACTTGTTTCTTCAGTTGTTCCTATAGAGTAGTCCAGCGGAAAGCAAGCATGAAGCAGATCGAAGAATCGTCAGTGTACACAGCATATAATTATTCTTTTTATATAAATGAATAATATCAAATTTTTCCATAAATCAAATATAAAAATCCACAGAAACTATGATTTCATTATAGAATTTACAAGATTACTTAAGTTTAATTTCAATTCATAATAAGAGTGTGCTCAGTATAAATAAAATTTATAGGAAAAACACTTATTAATCTAACTGAAATCATAGTTTGAATGGACTTTTCAATGAATTCCATACAAACATGTATAGATAATATAACAAGATCTCCATTAATAATTTTCATTCAATTTAAATTATTAATTAATAAAATAGATTAAAAAAGCAATTAATATTTCAAAAATAATGAAAACATTAAGGGATTTTGTCGAGAAGCAGGAAAATAAAAAAGGCGACACCAAGAAAACCACAAATAAAAATAATAAGATTTTAGCCTTTCCTCCCTCAACTTAAATTTCCAAGAATATATAACAAAAACATTGAAAAGAAACGAAAATACGTTTGGTGATTGGAGAGATTGCACTGTGTACAAAGACGGAGAGTTGCAAGAAAAAAAAAGAAGTGAAACAAAGACGGACAGTTTCGCGTTGAAATTTGGAAAATTTTCGGTAATTGAGAAAATTGGAGATGTACGAACGTGCCACGGACACATTAAAGAAAAACAGAAACGACAAAAATTATACGAAGTTATCGAAAAAAATTATAATATAATAAATAAATAAATTATCAGAATTCGAAGAGAATTTCAAGAAATAATAGAAGTTTTTCTCTCTCTCTTAAAGCAAATTAGTGTAATAACAACTTTTTCACAAAATTCATTACAGTTAAGTTAACTATTTTACCTCCATTATTATGAATACTTTTTTCTTTTGTTTGGTGGAAACAAAGATAATGCGATTTTAAAGAATTATTTAAATCATTTACAACATAAATCATTTGATTATTCTTGTTATAAAGTGAATTGAATTATTAACAATGGAATGTTTTTAACATATTTGAAATATTTTGATTGAGTTTACTTAAAATCAAATTTAAATACGAATCAAATTACATAACTATAAGGAGTTCAGCTTAATATGTAATTTTTATGAAAGAAACAAACAATATTTGTTAATATTTTAAGAAATTTAAGAATTGATACATTTGTAAATTTGAAACTGAAAATTTCTTTTGCAACACCGTTTTGGATGTCACAGATCAGAATATAAATCACTTCCAAATGGTTAGTTAAAAATAAATCGCCTTAATAATTTGGGCCAATTATTTTGACCTTGCCGAATTGAATCATAACTGGTGCATTGATATTCAATTAGAATAGATACTAGACAAACATTATGTTACAGTAATATTTTCAATTAACTTAACAAATCACGAAAAAAATAATTAATTATTCAGTCAGATCGAGATAGAGCAGCGTTTCTCAACCTTTGGGTTAAGTTACATTTCTAATTGCAGCTCTCACCATGTGTCAAAGCGAAAAATCAACTGAGAAAAAATGCGATAAAAACTTTGAGAAAATATAGTTGTTTCCACCAAACAAAAAAGAAAAGCATGTAAATAAAATAAGAATATATTGTTTATATTTCCTCTCTCTCGTTATATAAGTTACCTTAACAACTAATAATATCTATAGAGATAAATATGCGGTTTAAATTACTTTGTCTTTGCTCGAATGAAGCTTTATTTACAGGGTGGAATTGTAGGTAGAGTTTAGATTCAGGTGTAAACAAATCTCTGCTTTTTTATGTTTACATTTATATGCAATTCCACGATGGAAAATAGCTTAAGGGAATGAATAATGAAGCTAATATTGAAATAAAAAACAAAATACGAAAAGAAAAGAGAAAACCGTGCGCGGCTTGCGATCGCATATACAGGGGGTGTCTCTTAAAAAAATAA